>CAUYQU010031447.1:0-106405 GCA_963574635.1 Cheracebus regulus
ATGGTGATGCTCTTTACCTTTTGGTATGTTTTTGGAATGGCTGATACTGGTTGTTTCCATCCATGTGTAGTGCTTCTTTCAGAAGCTCTTGTAAAGCAGGCCTGGTGGTGATGAAATCTCTGAGTACTTGCTTGTTTGCAAAAAATTTTATTTTTCCTTCACTTTGAAGCTTAGTTTGGCTGGATATGAAATTCTAGGCTGAAAGTTCTTTTCTTTAAGGATGTTAAATGTTGGCCCCCACTCTCTTCTGGCCTGCAGGGTCTCCGCTGAGAGATCTGCTGTGAGTCTGATGGGCTTCCCTTTGTGGGTAACCCGACCCTTCTCTCTGGCTGCCCTTAGCATTTTCTCCTTCATTTCAACCCTGGTGAATTTGACAATTATGTGCCTTGGGGTTGCTCTTCTTGAGGAATATCTTTGTGGTGTTCTCTGTATTTCCTGGACTTGAATATTGGCCTGCCTTGCTAGGTTGGGAAAGTTTTCTTTTGAGACAGTCTCATTGTGTTACCTAGGCTGGAGTGCAATGACATAATCGTGGCTCACTGTAACCTCTACCTCCTGGGTTCAAGAGATTCTCATGCCTCAGCCTCTTGAATAGCTGGGATTACAGGCATGCACCACTACACACAGCTCATCTCTTGTTTTTAGTAGAGATGGGATTTCACCATGTTGACCAGGCTGGTCTTGAGCTAAAACAACAGATAGTGTATTCGTGATTAAGAAATATCATTTTTGTTTGTTTTTTATTGTTATTCCATGAATCAATTCAATTCAGATATTCCTATAGTGTTATTGGAAAATACTGGTGAAATGAGATGCCAGTTTATCCTAATCATAGGTATTCTGGCAATGTCAGAGAAGAATTAAAGTCATAATTAGATACTAGTGTCAGTGAATTTTGGAAAGAAACATACATATAACAATAAAAGTAAGAATATCATAAACTCAATTATTGGATTAAGCATGTGTTTACTTGAACTCAGAATATGGTGCTATAATAAATTAGTTATTAGAGAATATACAGTTTGAAGGAAATATTTTTAAAAGAGTAAAGACTAAAGCTGAGACCCTGGCCCACTGAGATCATTCTCAAGACTTCTATAGTTGAAGACCAAAGTAATTTCTTTCAGAGTTCTAAGCATGCATATGTTGTCATATTCTAGATGTTCCCAAGGAACGTGCTAGAGTATACTCAAAATGACCTGCGTATGTTCTGCTGGATTGTCATACTTATCTCTTCACTTTATCCAGCAGGTAAAGAAAGATTTGCTTTGCTTATTTAGTCAGCTCACTAACAAATAATTCAGGAATTCAAGTTACTCTTTGAATGTATTTGATTTATTTTTATTAGAATATTATTTTAAAAGTATTCTAATAGGATCTGTTTGATTCTTTCAATAATAAAATATCATTTAGAAAAATACTATGTATAGGGTTTTTTTTATATGGGTGACTAATGCCTTTGGAACATAATGGTTTTCTGGAATAACACATTTTATAATTCAGAAAAAATAAAAATGTATAATTACAATGGGATGGTGTTATATCCTGAATTGTATCATTCCAAAATGTATATGTTGAAGCCCTTACGCTCAGCAACCCAAAATGTGACCCTACTTGGAGATAGGCAGCTTAATGGGATAAAGTTAAATGAGGTCAGATAGGCTGACCCTAATCTAGTACGACTGTTGTCTTTATTAGAAGAGGAAATTAAGACACACAAAAAACACACCAGGTATACACTGACTTGAAGAAAAAGCCACATGAGGATGTAGCAACAAGGCAGCTGTCCGCAAGCGAAAGGCAGAGGCCTTAGGAGAAAACTAACTTGTTGATACCTTGATCCTGAACTTCCAGTTTCCTGCACTGTGAGAAAGTAATTTCTGTTGTTTAAACCACTCAATCTGTGGTGTTTTGTCGTGGCCACCCTAGCAAACTAAAACAGGTAAGTAGGAAGGCACAACTGACAAAGTCCAACAGTTGAAAGGACAGAGGGATCACATGCATTTGGTGGCATGTGCTCACAAACACAAAGAATGTGACAATATTCAACAGCTGCAGAATTCTGAATCCGGTTTGGAAGACATGACAGGATTTGCATTTGGTGATTGAGAGGGTATCAAAGTTATGAAGAGCTTCCTACGCTTTCCTTAAAATGACAAAAGGAAAGATTGTGTATGCACTGCTATGAAAGACATTTTGAATGATTAAAAAATTTAAAATATTTAAAAAGAGTTACATGATGTCCTTGTCATTGAGAAATTCAAGAAAAGTAACTATTTTGTGAGAAACATTCTGAATTCAGAAGCAACATAAGCTATCTTAAAAAATAATTATATATACTTCTAAAAATATAAGTAAGTTAATAGATACATCTGGCAAAAAAGGAAAACACTGTATATGTTTAATCTGATAAGGTAATGAATATCTTCTTTAATGTATTCATTGGCCTGGACAACCAATGATATTTTTTGTTTGTTTGTTAGATTTTTGTTGTAAGTAGTGCTTTCTGAATAGATTTGACTGATGCTTAATGTTTTACAGGAAGAGAAGCCATAAATGGATTCAAGGAATGTATTTATCACATCTTGTTTGAAGAATGGTGAAGCAAAGGCAATCCATTAAGAGTTTCAGTTACTTTAGATATTTTAATTTAAAAAATAAAATCTAGCAAGAAAATAAGTGCTGCTTACTAAAACTTGCCTGAAACACCAAGATATAAAAGTTAGGTTTAAGTTATTTGTAATATAAAAGTACTGGTAACTCTGAGATTTCAGAAAAGAATAAAACAGAAAAATCGGACTTTGATAGATGCCCTATTACCCCAGGAGCTTAGATTCTATTTCTTTATTTATCTCCATTTAGGAATGTCATGTAATTTGCTGTTCTGAGCCAGCAAAGCACTACTGAACTAATGTTTAAATACGCCACTGAGCTCTGAGTCTTTCAGGGTTAATTATGGAGAAAACATAGTACTTAAGAGAAAGGTAAAAGCAAATTACCTTTCTGAAATATCCTTCAGTTTTATGACTCCCAGGATACAGAAATATTTGGTTCCTAGTTTCTAATGGCATCTATATGTCAAGATTTAGAGTACAGTTACACTAGAAGTAACTTTTGTATTAAAGAAAGCTGCCAAGACCAAGAGTATCTAGAAAATTTTTCACTGTGAAAATTCCCTTATGAAAGAAATGGAAAAAGCTGTGCATTTATAGAGTGATTGTGATATACGGTGGGGCAGTAGAGTATGGTTGTGGCGTCATTTAGCTGCATTTTTTATTTATATTGAATTTAGCGAGTACAGCCTTTACTAATATGACTGTATTATTACCCATAATGAGGCTTGTATTTTTGGACTGTTTTATGAAGAGACTAGATAAAATGATGGCCACAGTGTGCAGTAGCTCATGCCTGTAATCCCAGCACTTTGGAAGGCCCAGCGGATGGATCACCCGAGGTCAGGAGTTTGAAACCAGCCAGACCAACATGGAGAAACCCCATCTCTATTAAAAATAATAATAATACACAATTAGCCAGGCGTGGTGGTGCATGCCTCTAATCCCGCTACTCCAGAGGCAGGAGAATTCCTTGAACCCAGAAGAGAAGGTTGAGGTGAGCCGAGATCCTGCCATTGCCCTCCAGCCTGGGCAACTGGGCAATAAGAGCAAACCTCCGTATCAAAAAAAAAAAATCATGGTCACAACAAATCCATGATGAATGCATTTCAGGGAAAAATGTTTTGAAAACTCACTGAAGCATCTCTTTTGTGATAGGAATTCTGAACAACTATTCTGGTATTCAGGTTTTCATAAATCTCCATAAAGACAAAGACATATAACAAGTATCACAAGCAGCATGTTTCTAAGTTTCCAGGAAATAAAAATATGTATTTAAGAATGTTTTTACAATGTAATTATTTAAAAACAAGAATGTGCTAAGAAAGAAAGTGAAGTGCCTTTTTAAAATAAGGAAGCAAGTCTTAGATTGCAAAATTAGTTTTTTTTCTTGCTTTCGACTTTCTCCATTTACGATATTTAAAAATATCATAAATTATAGAAGGGATCATCTGTGCAGCCTGAAAATTGTTTTGTTGAGATGTGTGACATTTTCATGTGACTGTTTTCCAGGGTCCACTGAAGATTAACTTGTGGTAATATGAGTCAGAATTGTTCTTGGATTAGTCAAAGATTATCACATTTCAATAGGGCAATACTAATGGGAAATAGTACTTTATCTATTCTCAGTAGGTTCATACACTTGAGAAGATTTTGCCTTGTCCTTATTTTTGTATTCCTCATGTCACAACTGTCACAGCTGTCACTCCAACTGTCTTTTACATGTGGAAGGTGCGAGATTGTATTAGATATGATTAGTGTAAGTGCATTGCTTATTCCTGTTTCCCAGCAGTTTGCTGATTTGAATAATTTAAGTAATACACCTCAGTTGATTTATACTTAATTATGAAATACTGTTTTTGACTAAAATAATATTACATAACAGAACCTAAGCAATTCAATAGTTAATTGCTTCCTGGGATTGTGAAGAAAAGAGTGAGGGGCAAACATCCAAAGAAAGGCAAGTTATGCTCTCTAAATTACTTTTCTCTGTGTATTCCAAAGTTATTTTAAACAACCACATGGATTATATTCTGATATTCTACTAGCCATATATTACTCATTCATCTATTTATTTGTTAATTATTATGCATCCATTCAGTGAATATTGTCACATTATGGGACTCATGTTGGAGACCAGAAATACAAAAATTCTGAAGATACAGTTTACGTTTTTATGTAGGTTATTGGCTGGCAGTGAGATGTTTTAAAACAAATGTAAAAATTTTAAAAAATAAAAACAGAAACTTATTTTCTGCTATATATCATAAATTTATTTTAAATATTATACATGGAAAAAGTTTGATAATGTGATTCTTGATAATATTTATATTCTCAACCAATATTCAGCTTGATTTCTAATGTTATACACATATTAAGCAGACTTAGCTCTTCTAAAATCCTCTTATCTTATGCTCATTTAGAATAATTTTTCTTCCTTTATTCTCTCCTTTTAATCATTTTTGAACATAATCAATAAATTAAGCAAATAAACCATTATATTTTATTAAAGGTGACAATTAAGAGTCATTTTTTTTCTACTTTTTCAAGTAACATTTAGAATATACATTTGGGAGCAATGCTATGACAAATAGCATTAAATGTTTATTTAATAGTTTGATTGTTTATATTTTAGAAGATCAAAAATAAACATGTGATAAAACTTTTCTATTCAAAGTTATTCACATTAAAAATTTTTAAATATCATAAATTCATTTTTTCAAATCATAAATTCATATAGAAACAATTATATAAATATGTCACATTTAGATTTTAGAGTTACTTTTTATTTTTTTATTTTGTTGTAAAAAAAGGATTAGTATTTTTAACTGCCTAGATTACAGTTTTGTATGTGTATGTGGCTGTTGTTATTTTTTCATTTGTGATTTTTATTTTTACTTCAAATGCAAGTGTCAGAGAACTTTGTTTCTCTGGAAATAACTAGTACTAGAATTGCCCCCATTATAAAATACTAAAAATTAGGGCAAAGTATAAAATAAAGTATTGTCAAACATTGAACCACAGACAGAAGAGGACTACTATTTTAAGGGAAAGAAAACAAATTATGAGAGTTCTGCAGTTCCCCCAACTCATGTCATAGGTAGTTTCCCAGGTGATGATGCATTTAGGAAACCCGCTCAATACATAGTAGTCTTGCTGAGTCGATGAGCCAGAGATGAGAATTTAGGAAGGCTAGTGGCTCGACCTTGTGGACAGCAGTAGGAGAGTACAGAAGAGGGAGCTACATAGAAAAAAAAGGCTCCAGAAATCTGCACAAGAGTGTCTTCAAATCTCTTGAAGAAATACAAAGGGATTTCATGCATAGAGTGAAATAACATGAGCCCAGAGAAATAGTGTCAAGGAAACGATAAGATGAACATTTGCCACAGCTCACACAGAGGTGGAAAAGTCCTCACTGAACACCTTAGATTTTGAAAATTAGTAAGGGCATATTTCAAGAGTACTGTTAACATAATCCTAGAACAAAAGCCTAAAATAATTTTAGACATATACTACCAAAGCTTACAGATAAGCCTTAACAAGATCGAATTAATTTGTAAATAACTAAAATGCTTGATAAAACAAATACTAACAATCTGTAAACAATAAAAGAAAATCAGCTTACACTGAATAATGTGATATTCACACAGTAATTTTAAAAACCAATGCAATTATGCAGAAATTGGAATATGTGACTTACAATCAAGAGAAAAATCATTCATTAGGAACAGACTTAGAAATGTTAGAGATGATGGATTGCAGACAAAGTTTTAACATCTATTGATATCATTTAACTCTCTGTCCCTACACAAAGCTCATGTCAAATTGTAATCTTAAGTGTTGAAAGTAGGGCCTGGTGGGAGGTGATTGAATCACAGGGATGGGTCCTTCATAAATGTTTAGCAACACCACTTTGGTGCCATTCTCCTGATAGGGTTATCATAAGATCTCGTCATTTAAATCTGTGTAGCACCTCATGCTCCTCTCTCTTCCTGCTGCTCTCACCATGTGAAATGCCTGCTTCTGCCTTGCCTTTTGCTATGATTGTAAGTTCCCTGATTCCTCCTCAGAAGCTGATGCTGCCATGCTTCCTGTACAGTCCATGGAACCATAAGCCAATTAAACATCTTTTCTTAGAAATTGCTCGGTCTCAGGTATTTCTTTTTAGCAGTGTGGAAATTGACTAATGCATCTATTATGAATACTATCAATGTATTCAAATACTTAAACCACACAAAAACTATGTGAAGATGAACAAAAAATATTCGGTAGAATCAAGAAAAACTGTTAAGCAGAAATTTAAACAATCTGAAATTCAAAGTTACTGAATAACTTTTCCAACTGATTAGACCTAGTACAAAAAATATATTATTGAGCATGAAGACATAGGAGCAGGAACTAACTAAGCAGACACACAAAGAGAAAAAAACATCTAGAGAAAAAATGGAAATTCAGTAACCTGTGGGGCAATAAAAAGTCGTCAAGCATACATAATATTCAAGTTCAAGAAAGTTTGAATAGGCTGAAAACATATTTTTAAAATATGAACAATTATTTTTTTTTCAATTTTGATAAAAAATTTAAGGAATCTTAAAAAACCCCAAGCAGAAAAAACATTTAAAGTTGTATGACACCTGATGATTTAGTTGCTGGAAACTATTGTTAACATGAATTAAATTTGACCTAAAGCTGCCTCCATACATAGTGAATTGTAACCTAACTCAATATGTAAACAACTTGTAATCTTACCTAAAAGTATACTCTTATAACAAGTAGCCAAGTCCCAGCCAGTTATTTCAGGTGATCCTCTAGCCAATTATAGGCTGAAGGCTGCCAAAATATGTCCAAATAAAACAAAAACTAAACAAGAACCAATAAGGTTATTTCTGAATGTCATTACTACTTCTGTGGCTATAAACATAGCCTGCAGACTTGGGGGAAGGAGCTCTTTGAATCACCTTTAATACTGAGTATTACTTGGTTTATGAACCTGTAGTTTTCCCTACTCAATTAACCTCTATTAAATTTAACTTGTCTAAGGCTTATTTTAAACTATTGTTCTCACTCATAGGCGGGTGTTGAACAATGAGAACACATGGACACAGGGAGGGGAGCATCACACCCTGGGGTCTGTGTGGGGGAACTTGGGGAGGGACAGCCGGGGGGGATGTTGGGGAGGGATAACATGGGGAGAAATGCCAGATATAGGTGATGGGGAGGAAGGCAGCAAATCACACTGCCATGTATGTACCTATGCAACAATCTTACATGTTCTTCACATGTACCCCAAAACCTAAAATGCAATATATATATATATATATATATGGACAAAAATTAAGAAAATTAAACTTCAATAGAATCTAGTTTGATTCTATTGTGGTCAGAGAACACATTGTATTATTTCAGTTTTTTAAAAGTTGTTGTTACTTGCTTGCAATACAATCCAGCAGTCATACTCCTAGGTATTTACCCCACCAATGAAAAAAAGCCATGCTTATATTAAACCTGCATGTGAATGTTTATTCATAATCACCAGAAGCTGATAGCAACCAAGACATCCTTTAATAGGTAAGAGGATAAACGAACTATAGCACATCCATAAAATGGAATATTATTCAGTAATAAAAATAAATGAGCTAGTAAGTCACAAAAAAACATATGTATCTTAAATGCATATTGCTAAATGAAAGGAGCCAATTTGAAAAAGCTACCTGCTGTATGATTCTAATTGTATAACAGTCTGAATAAAGCAAAACTAAAAAGATGATGCAAAGAGCAGTCGCTGGCAATGGTTCAAAGGAGAAGAAAGAGTAGAATATATGAGCACGTGATTTTTTGGAGTGATAAAGTCATTCTGCATGGTTGTGTAATGGTGGATACATGACATTATGCATTTGCCAAAACTTGTAGGACTTTATAACACAAAATTCTGTGTGCAAATCTTAATGTCTGCAAATTTCTACAAAATCACTTAGAAAGTTGGGAGAATTCCAGGTGGAATGTCAAACATGACAAAAACAATCTAACTGTATTGCAAATATATGTAACAATTGCATTGAAGAGGGTGAAGGAGAAATGTGCTGAGTTAAGTAACTTTGGAAATTAGTGGTACTGATAAGACAAAAGAAAGTGTTCATAAGCCCTATACTATAGTTGATAAAGTTGTTTTCCACGAGAATATGGACTGGCAATTCTGATTCTGCTACACATGTGTCCTGGAATTGAAGTAAATGAATGGTGGATGGTGGGAGCCAGATTTCTAACTATTGGAGGAAGAAGTTCCAGATAAGCAAAGGGAGGAGGCTGGAATGGTCTAGTTGTAAGGTCTTAGATTGGAGACCTCAACATGAATTCATTTTTAACTTGTTGTAAATACAGTGTTATACATGGAAATATTTATAGATATATGTATATATACACAGATTAGTATACATGCAAATATTTTTTTTTCTGTCAGCTGAGTGAGCCCAGAAGCAATGATACCACAGTAACCATGAGCACACCAATGCCCAGATCTTGACCTCTAATATCATTCTCCGACAAAAGGTGCCAGGACTCCTTGGAAAAAATAATGATTTCTGGACTGGGGTAGGAAATATACAAGATGAACACAGAGTATCTTACAGTCAGAAAAAAAAAGAAAAAGTACTCAAAACAAATGAACAAAAAGAATTTCACAATGACCAGGTTATGTCCAAAACAGCAAACTGAAAGAGCTCCCAATGGCCAAAACTGGAAAGATTTGAGCAACAAAATAAATTAAATGCTGAATTATAACTGGAAGTATTAAATAAATATCCATGAACTCATGCTGATATAAATAAGTGAATGGAGAAATAAATAAGTGGGGGAAGAATAAACAAATCTCTCATGTAGACTTCCAAATAATTTCTTTAGTTACTCCATCGTCAAGGAAGTGGAATAAACCACAACTTATTCATTTCTTCTAACACTGGTGGGCATTTAGGTTTGATCAGGTTTTTTACATTACTATGCTACTAGGAACATGTCTCCTGCCTATGTACAAGTTTTTTTCTGGGTACGTTCTTTGGTGAAGTTTCTGTGCTATGTAGTGAGCATGTGTTCAACTTTACTAAGTAATACCAAATGTGTTCCAAATAGTTACACCAATTCTTTACACCTTCAGCTATGTCTGAGAGTTCCCAGTATATCAGTGTCTGAGAACTCCCAGAGAGTTTTCTGATTTTTAAATGTTTCTCAATCTAATCCTTATGTAATAAGGTATTGCACTATAGTTTTAAATATTTGCATTTCACTGATGATAAGAAAATGTGAAATCTTTTCATACATTTTTGGATCAGTCATCGCTCTCTGTTTTTTTTTTTTTTTGGAAACTGCCTATTCATGTATTTTGCCGTTTTTCTCTTTGTTATTCATTTTTAGTTCTTTATCATCTTGAGATTCTAGCCCTCTGTTGGTTATAGATACAGCACATATTTCTTGCTTGTGGCTTTTTGTCCTCTTTACAGTATCTGTTGAGAGCAAGAAATTCTCAGTGAATTATCCACAAATGATTACATCCTTGTAATTACCACTCACATAAAGAAATGGAAACTTATTAGCCTCCAGGAAGATCCCTTCATGCCCACTCCTCCCTTCAACCCAAAATTAAACATTACCCTGACTTCTAAAACCATAGATTAAGTTGGCCTACTGAAGAGCTTTATATAAATTGAATTCTATAATATATATTCCTTTTGTCTGGTTTATTTCATTCAGTATTATGTTTATGAGATGCATCCAAATTGTTGCATATGCTACAGGTCATTCATTTTCATTGTGTGAATGTACCACAATTTATTTACCAATGTTAGTGTTGACAGATACTAACATCGCTGGTGTTGAGTGTGTTTCTCATTTGAGGCTATTAAGAAAAATTACTACCGTGAAGATTTTTATACATGTCTCTTGGTACATATAGTTCTATTGGATTTATATTTAGGGTAAACTGCTGGGTCACAGCTAATTTTAGTTTCAGCTATAGTGATACTGTCAACAGTTTTATAAACTGACTGTACTAATTTTACACTCCTATCCAGTATTATGTGAGAGATTGTATTGTTCCATGTCTTTTCAACACTTACCATTGTCAAATTTATAATTTGTAGCGGTATCTCCCTACAATTTTAAGTTATATTTCCCTATGTCTAATGCTGTTGAACATTTTAAAATAGATTTCTATGTTATTTAGATAGCATATTTTGTGAGGTGTCTGTTCAAGTCTTCTATTCATTTTTAAAAATGACTTATCTGTAATTTTCTTGATTTGGAGAAAATTATATTTTCTGGATATGAGGGTTTATCAGTTGTGGGTTTTCAAATATTTTCTCTAAATTTGTGGTTGGCCTTATGAATGTTCTTAGTGGTGTTTTTAATTGACAGACACTTTTAGATTTACCATGGTACAACTCAGCTTATTTTTCTTTTATGGCTGGGCTTTATTTGATCAATTTAAGAATTTTCTGTTTAGTATAATATCATAAAAATATTCTTCTATTTTGTCTTCTAGAAGTTTTTCTTGTTCATACTTTCACATTCACATTGATCAGGTGTGCACCTGGAATTGAGTTTTGGCACACAGTGTCTAGCAGACCTCATTAGTTTTTCTGTATGGATATCCAATTGGCCCGGCAACATTTCTTTAAATGACCCTTCTCTTCTCTCTATTCTGCAGTGCCACCTTGCCATAAATCAAGTATGCATACAAATTTCTGTTTCTGAATCCCACATTTTGATCAGTTGGGACAATCATCTATTCTTCAGTCACTGGAATTCTGTCTTAATTGTAGTAACTTTATTAAAAGTCTTGTTTTATTATAGTGTAAGTTCTTCCATCTTGATGTATTATTTTTGAGAGGGTATTGCCTGTTTTACCTGGTTTTATTTCTGGTATTTTTATATAAATGGATAATAAAATTGTCAATTTTTACAAATTTTCATGCTAGAATTTTGATTATCATTGTATTTAACCTATAATTCAATTTGGGGAGATTTAAATCTTTATAATATTGGTTTTCTAATCCATAAATATGATATATTTTTTTCATTTATTTAGTTTCATCATTAATTTCTTTCAAAAACATTTTGTATTTCTCTACAAGGCCAGCATAATTGTCTGAGATTTAGTCTTATTTGATACTATTTTTAATGTTATCTCTGACTTTTTTTTTCTATTAAGGGATAATTTACATGCAGTATAATTCACCCATATTATTGTACACTTCTGTAAATTTGGACACATATAAAGTCACTAAATTCAAGAAATGTCATCAGTCAAAAAATTCTATATGCTCCTTTGTAGTCACCACCCCACCCTCCATCCTCAGCTACTGTTAACCACTGCTCTATTTTCTGTCTCTATGGGTGTGCCTTTTCTGAAATGTGATATAAATGGAACCACATATTGTGTATAGACTTTGAGTCTGGCTTCTTATACTTAACATAATCTATCTGAGATTTATCCACACTGTTGCACATACCAGCTGTTTATTCCCTTTAATTGCTTAGTAGGGTACTATTGTACCATGGTTTGTTTACCCACTTGCCAATTGAAGGACATGGTCATTTGGATTTTTTCAGATTTGAAAGATTATAAATAAAGCCATAAATATCTGATTTTTCATACAATAATACATGACATTTTACTTTTAAACTTTAATATTACTCTGTTGCTATATAAAAATATAATTCATTTTTTAATATTGCAAATGTCCTAAACTAGGTAGTGTTGGGAATTTTTTTTGAAGATTCTTTGGGATTTTCTATATAGACAAGCATGTCAGCTGCTAATAGAGATAGTTCTATTTCTACTTTTTCAATCTGTCTAATTTTAGTCTTTCCTTCTCTTCCCTCCCTCCTTCCCTCTCTCCTTCTTTCCTTCCTTCCTTCCTTCCTTCTCTTCCATTTACCGTAGGGTACTGGGTCGCATCTCCAGTACAATGGTGAATTAAAATGCTAGGAGAAAACATCCTTGCCTTGATACTGATCTTAGGAAGAAAGGATCTTGTCTTTTATGCTAAGCATAATGTAATCTGTATACCTTTTTGTAAACTCCCTTTATGCAGTTAATGAAGTTTCCTTATTTAAAAAATTAATAATGGATTTGGGGTTCTGTCAATGCCTTTTGTGCATTTATGGAGATGATTATATGGTTTTTCTTCTTTAGTCTGTTGATTTACTGAATTATACTGATTATTTTCTAATAGTAACCCGTCTTGCATTCCATAAGATATTACCTTTTTTCTTTGTCTGGTGAGATTCGATTTGCTAAATTCTTGTTCAGAATTTTTACCTCTATGTTTATAAAGAATATTGTTCTGTAGCTATGTTGTAACATCTTTCTCTAGCTTTGGTATCAAGGTAATGCTCTATGCTCTCCTCATAGAATAAGTCAGGAAGAATCCCCACCTCTTTAGTTTTCAGGAAGAGTGTATATGAAATTGACATTATTTCTTCCTTAAATGTTTAGTAGAATTCACAAGCAAAGCCATCTTGGCTTAAAGTTTGTGAGACAGCCTTTAACTACAAATTTCATTTCTTTTATAGTCATAGGGTCATTCAAGTCACCTATTACTTCTTGAATAAGCTTTATCAGTTTGTATGCTTTAAGGAATTTGTTCATTTCTTCTAAACTATACGGTCCTAGTGATAGCCCCATTTTCATCTCTCCTATTTTAAATGGTGTCCTATTTTTAAATTATATGTCCTGTATCTTCATTGTTCATGTAACATGGAATTGATTTTTGCATATTGATCCTGTAGCACACAATGTTGCTGAACTCACAATAATTCTAAGAGGTTGTCTTTTTATTTATTTTGTAGATTCCTTTGTATTGTCTACATAGATAATCATGTCGCCTACAAGTAGAGATGATTTCATTTCTTCATTTAGAATTAGATGCCATTTATTTATTTATTGCCTTCTTTCATCATCTAAAATTTCCAGTACTATATTGAATAAAAGTAGTGAGAATTGGCATTCTTGTCTTGCTCCCAGTCTTACGGAAAAAGTTAGTCTTTCACTACAAAGTATGATATTCCCTATAGGTTCTTTGTAAATAGTCTTTATCCATTTCAGGTAGTTCCACTCTCTTCTAATCTTGCTGAGAGAGAATTTTATAAAAAAATAGATGTTGGATTTTGTCAAATACCTTTTCTATATCAATTGATATGATCATATGATTTTTCTTTTTTGCCTCGTTGGTATGGTGGATTATATTTACTTTAGAACATTGAACCAGATGTAAAATTAAAAATAAAAATTAAAAAAGTTTTGATACTTGTTTTTGGTCAGGATATGATCTGCGAATGTTCATGAGCACTTAAAAAATGTGTGTTCGGCCACTGTTGAGCAAAATATTCTGTATGTGCCAATTAGATCCTATTGGTTGATTATGTTTTTCAAAGCCTTCTACAGCTTTGCTGATTTTCTTTCTAGTAGTTCTGTTAGTTGATCCAAAGGTTGACGTCCCCAATCATAATCGCGAATTTGTCTGTTTCTCATTTCAGCTCTGTCAGTTTTTTGCTTCATATATTTTAGTCTCTGTTGTTTTTTGTATACACATTAAGAATTGTTGTGTCTTTCAGGTAGATTGATCCTTTCATCTTCGTGTAATATCCCTCTTTGTCTTTCCCTTGAAATCTACATTATTGGATTCTAATACAGCCATTTCTGTCTTTTTAAAAATTAATGTTCTTATAGTATACCTTTTTCCCTCTTTTTACTTTCAACCTATCTACATAATTGAATGTGCAGTGAGTGACTCATAAAGAGCACACAGTAGGGTGGTGGGGTTTTACCCATTCTGCTAATCTCTGTCTTTTCATTTTAATTACCACAAATGGCAGGGTCTGCTGCAGCTCTCAGCAGTGGAATGTTGAATGTCCCCCCACCCCCAAAGAGGCAGCCGTAGAGCTTTCAGGAAATGACAAAGCCACCTTGTACTGATTAGTGCCATTTATAATCCAGCTCAGAAATGAAACTCAGCACTCTCCATCTGCTTTGGATTTGGAACTGCAAGTCTGAAATGTCACGGTATCCACCTCTTTGCCTAGCCCCCTCCCCAATCTCTGCAAGTTAGCCTCTCTTGGGATTTTCTCCAGCACCACCATCTGGGATTTACCTTTTTCTCTTTATTTTCTCAAAGAATAGAACCTGGGATGTAGCAGCTCAGCTTCTTCCTGAAATTCAGTTTATACAACCAAGCTGCCTGTTGTTGAATCCTTGAGTGCTGGCTCACACACAGCACCGAGGCAGAACCAGGACTAGGAAGAGGCCTCTGGAAACTTACAAGAGCACCAGGGAAAAGGGACGCTCACTGTTTCATTTGCACACTCCCTTTCTGACCCCTTCTAAGTGCCCTGATCCGTAATGGCTTCCCTGTTCATACCACTCTAGGACCGTCTCTCTCTTTTCTGAAGTCTGGCAATATTCATTTATACCACTTGCTTAAGTGTTTTTAAAACTTAGGAATAATTCATTAAAAGCCCTCTGGGTTCTTGGTACTGTTAGAAGTCCAATTGTGGAGGGATTACAAGAAGGAAAGAGCCCCTTGGCAGTATCCTTGAATTTCTTGCAGTTTCAGACACATAACAGGCACTGGGGTTATTCAACAGCCATAGAGAGCCATGTGGAGGTAGGTAGAATGGGGTGATTTCACACTCTTCTTTCACTGTCCCCACTGCTCTAATGACAGAATCATACCAAATGATTTGCCGAAAAGCAGCCATCATCCATCTGGGTGTCTTGTACCCCAGCCTGCTTTCCAGGGAAGGGGCAGTGCTTCAAGTTCTCCCAGCCTGCACGTGGGGCAGAGGAGACCAGAGGGAAGTCCAGAGGGCAGACACAGGTGTCAACTAAGCAGCCACAGGGATCATTGCCTTTTTTTTTACTTTTTTTTTTTTCTTTTTTTTTAAGACAGTTTCACTCTGTCCCCCAGGCTGGAGTGCAGTGGCTTGATATCAGCTCACTGCAACCTCTGCCTCCTGGGTTCAAGCAATTCTCCAGCCTCAGCCTCCCGAGTAGCCAGGACTACAGAGGTGCGACACAACGTCCTGCTAATTTTTCTATTTTTACTAGAGATTAGGTTTTACCATGTTAGGCTGATCTTGAACTTCTGATGTCAGGTGATCTGCCTACCTCAGTCTCCCAAAATGCTGGGACTACAGCCATGAGCCACTGGGCCAGGGATCATTTTCTTTCTGCCACTGGTTCTTTCTGTCTGCTTTGGAGTTCATCCACTCAGTCCCCAGAGGATCCACCCTCTAAAGGGCAGAAATGCAAAAACAAAGAAATTCCAACAACAACTGAATGGAATGATCACATCAAGACGTCCCCCAGGTAGCAAGTAAACAGAGCCCCCACCTTCACAAGTGAGACTCCTGGAGAGCCGGCTAGGACAAGAAAGGAAAGCCCCTGTTCCCACTGTTTTCCACCTAGACCAGGCCCAGGTGTAAAATGATCGCCCAGGTGTGAGTGCTTCAAGACAGAAATGAAAATCAGTCTTGTTTTGATGGGGAGAGAAGAAAATTGAATTTAATTAAATCTCCTGATTAAGTATGCAGCAAAATGTGCTGCTTTATAAAATTAAGTCATCCACCAGAAAAAAAGATCTATGTTGACAATGCTTTATAGATCTAACTACTATTTAACCATTCATTCAATGTGTTTATTTTCTTAAAAAAAAATTCTGCCAGACATTTGGCTCATGCCTGTAGTCTTAGCTACTCAGGAGGTTGAGATGGGAAGATCACGTGAGCCCAAGAGCTCAAGGCTGCAGTGAGCCAAGATCATACCCCTGCACTTCAGCCTAGGTTACAGGGTGACACTTCATCTCTGAAAATAAAACCTTTTTTTGCTTCCTTGGCACAAGGCCAGTGCTACAAGCAGCAGCCTCATGGTCCCATGCCTCAGATGTGCCCTAGCATGCCTATCCCACTCATCTTAGGCAGGCTGCAGGCCCCATGCTAATTGAAGAAGCAGATGGAGAGCTGGTGACATCAAGCACAGGGACAGCTTTCATTGTGATATCAACCACAGATAGCACCCTGCAGAGGTGGTACCCACAGCAGCTAGCCACCCAACTGTACGTTATTCACAACAGGTAACCCGCCCACCCACCAAACCAGGTCCTACCCTCAAGGAGGGTTGGCTCAGGAGGCACAGGCACAAGGCCTTTGTGTCACCATTTTGGAGTCTGAAAGCCTTCTTGAAGGAAATTGTCCCTATCAGTCCCTCCCTTAAAGAAATGTAACATCACATATATATTCACAAACAAAATGGCATTTAAAAAACCCTTTAAATATCTTACATCGCGGTTTTAACAAACAGTGCTGGAGCCATTGGATGTCCATAGGCAAAAAAATAAAACTTCACATACACCTCAGATGTTCTACAAAATTAATTCATAATAAGTCATAGATTTAAATGTAAAACATAAGGCTATAAAGCTGTTAGAACATGTAGGAGAAAATCTCAGGGGGCCTAAGGGTGGTGAATAGACATGACACCGAAAACACAGTGCATCCAAGAAAAAAGTCAGTAAGCTGGATTTCATCAACGTTGAAGATGTTTGGTTTGAGAAAGCCCAGGTGAAAGGATGAAAGACTGGACGACAGACTGGGATACCTAATTCCAAATCACAAATCTGACTAAGGGCTTCATTATACAATATAAGAGGTCTCAAAGCTCAGCAGTTAAAACAACAACGGCAATCTAGTTAGAACGTGGGCAAAAGATGTGAACAGATATTTAAGTGAGGAGAATGCAGATGACAAATAAGCCCTTGAAAAGATGTTCAACATCATTCGTTAACCATCCAGGAAATGCAGATTAAGGCCACGATGAAAGATCACTGCATACTTATTAGAACAACTACAATAAAATAGTGATAGACCTAATACTGGTGATGATGTAAAGAAATTGGATTTCTCATCAGTTTCTGGTATGCTGGTATAATGATATGCCACCCCTCCCCCACAAAAAAACCAGTGTGGCAGCTTCTTAAAAACTGAAACAGGCCAGGCATGGCAGCTCATGCCTGTAGTCCCAGCGCTTTGGGAGGCTGAGGCAGAAGGATCACTTGAAGCCAGGAGTTCAAGACCAATCTGGACAACAGACCAAGACCCTATCTCTACAAAAATAAAATAAAATAAAATAAAATAAAATAAAATAGTAAAATAAATAGCTTGGCGTGGTCGTACACACCTATAGTCCCAGCTACTTGGGAGGCTAAGGCAGGAGGCTCAAGTGAGCCGGGGAAGTTGAGGCAGCTGTGAACTATGATCATGCCACTGCACTCCAGCCTGGGTGACAGAACCAAGACCCTCTCTCAAAAAAGAGAAAAACAATAATAAATAAATTTACCATGCTTCCCATGAAACCAGCAATTACATTCCTAGGCATTGATCTCAGACAAATAAAAATTAATCTCCATGTGAAAGCCTTTAGAAGAATGTTCACAGCAGCTTTATTTGTAATAGCTAAAAACTAGAAGTAACCTCAAGAGGTAAACTGAAACAACTGTGCTACATCATACCATGGAATATTGCTCAGCAGTGAAGAGAAATGAACTACCAATGCATAGCTTTGTTGAGTCCGCTGGGGATTATGCTGAGTGAAAAATGCCAATCTCAAAACATTCAGCCTATAAGACATTCTCAAAATGGCTAAGTTATGGAGACAAAGCACAGATTAGTGGTGTTCAGTGTTAGGAGGGTCCTGGGGAGGCCTTGGGAGGGGTGGGCAGGCAACAAAGGGGCCACAGAAGGGGATCTTTGTGGTAGAGGAACAGCTCTGCTACTTAAACTGTGGCAGTCACCGCAGGAATTCACACAGGTGACCAAATGGCCCAGATGCTGCACTAACGTCAGCATCCGAGTTTCGACATCATGCTACAGTTTACATGACGTAAGCTTTGAGCGAGGCTGGGTAGAGGGCAAACAGACGTCAACTTCACATTATGATTTTTTTAAAATAAGAAATGTAAAAGAAAAGTCGTATCCCATGTACTTCACTGAAGTGAAATGTCATCTGTCCAAAAATGATTACAAATGATTGGATTAGGCTTCTGTTCCTTTTTACAAGTTGCGTTGAAATTAGAGTGTTTAGGTCCTCTTCCAACCAGTAAAGTCCTCCAGCTCATGGATGCTGCAATATACAGCCTGCTAGAGTCAGTGTCAGGGAGAGTGGTCTCTACCCACACACCAGGGCCAAGCTTGCTAAAAGAGGTCTTGAGCTCTTAACTCCTGGAAAGCAGCAGTAATGTGAGAATGAGTTCCCTGATCTTGTATAGCATGCTCAGGAGTGAGAAGACGCTTTCTGAGGATATGATATAGCAAGAACACAAAATAGACAGCAAGAAACTATGTTCTGTTTTTTGCATGTTTATGCTAGGTTATATCTGACACACCAGAGTCAGGTAGAGGACATAAAAAAGCTGGAAGGGAACAAGCATTGATTGGGTGCCCCGGGGGGACGGCTTACGTACATGTGCGCAATCCTTCCGCAGCCCCGCTAGGTAGAGCCATCCCTGCCAGTTTGCACACGCAGACCTGGTGCTCAGGCACACACTAGGCTGTTTCCTGGCAAGGTGCAGGCCCGCCCTGCTTCTACCTATGTGCACTTTTCCACAACATGCAACGTGACTGCACCATGGGTCAGACTTTCAGAGCAAGGCGCCCTTTTGCAGTCTGGATCATAGTGCCAAGTTATGACATGTGGTGCTCACCCAAAGTCTGTGCTGTTTTGGCAGTGACTCTGTTTGCCATTTTCCAACACGTGCTTTCAATGGGAAGGGCCTAGACAGAGACACATCCACTTCACTTTTGTCACAAGTCCTGGTTCCCAGGCACCTATGAGATGCCTTCTTCATGTTTCTATCCCAATCCCAGCATGGGAATATATCAACAGAGCTTGCTGGGAAACTGTGACCTGTAATTATGGAAACCAAGAATGGACATGTTTCTATTAATATTGGCCCCAGATAAACCACCTACTCTTTTAGGTCAGCATTATTTGGCAAAGGATGCGGTGGGCTGGACGCAGCCTCTGCAGCTCCCACACAACATCTCAAGCTCCTCTTCATGGTGGAATTCTGCTTTGGGAGGGCTCTGGAGGGCTGGAGACATTCCTTTAAGTCTCTTGGCCTCATTCCTGCATCCATTGAAATTTACATCCAGCTTCATTCTTCCTCAACATCAAAGGGCCTCAGATGGGCCAGCTCTGCTTCCAAACCAGAGCGCTGGAAAGTGTTTACTGAAGAAGAAAAGTGAATCAGGAAACAGCTGTGCTAAGGGCGGAGGCTGCGTCCCCGGGGTTCACACTTGGCCATCTGTGTCTCCTATTATGGCTAATCTCTCTAGTTCTCAGAGAAGAGGCCCATTAACTCAGACAGCTGGGAAATGATGGAAACCGTGTTTTTTTCCAAACATTCTTATTATGCAGTGTTTATGTTTCAGGATCCAGGGGACTTTCGAATGTCGACCCTTCTTGAGCTGTCCAACCCGAGGCGTGGGTGCCGGGAGCTTGCTTCAAGCCTTCTTCTATCTGGACCCTAGAAAGGATAGGGGCCACACAGAGCCAGCTTACTCCAGGGTTACGTGTGCTGACCAGGGGGCTGCCTTCCTGAGGGCTGGGTCCAGTTTTCTTGCAGCAAATTTTTCTTCTGCAAAAAGTGGCAGATCGAGGTCCTCTAAATAAGGTTAATTCAAAGGATGGTTCTGGAACTGGATGGTGGTGATGGTTATGCAACAGTATGAATGTACTTTTTCCTCCATGGGTATCATTCATTAGCTTTAACCTTGTAAGTTTCATATTAATGAGCATATTTTAAATGATAGTATAGTCTATAGGTTATTATTTTAAATATAAACTGTACCTCTTTTCAGTTTTATTGATGGTGAATGTGCTTAGTACCACTGAAGTGTACACTTTCAAATGGTTAAGATGGTAAATGTTGTTATGTGTACTGTGACACAATTTTTTTAAAGGAGTGGGAGGGAGTCAGTCTTCCTTTCCTTGGATCTTTGTGACTGCCTGGGGTGGGGTAGGGGTGGAATGTGATGGAAGTGATGCTGTGTGGCCCCAAAGTGGGGTAACAACAGGCAGAACTCAAGTCCGCCTAGTCCTCTCTCTCCCTCTCTTTCTCTCCTCTCCCTCCTACTTTATCCCTCTCTCTCTCTCTCTCTCTCTCCTTCTCTGTCTCTCCCTGCTCCTTCCTTTCTCTCTGCCTCTGTTTCTCTCTCCCTCTCCCCACTCCAGCTCTAAAGGGATGGCTCCTCTATGAACGGTTTGTGCCCCTCTTGTCTTCTGGGCCAGGCTCCTCCCATGTGTCAGGCAGGCATTCTAGAGTTGAGACTTCAATGTGAACAAATAAACATTCATTTTAAATTGAGACGTGTATGAGGTACAAGGTGCTACTCATGTGTATCCCTGGGGTCCAGGAGAGTCACCCTCAAGCAATGATCTTTGACCTCCTGCCTGAGCAGGAGCTGGAATTGGATGTCAAGGGGAAGGAAGAGGTCAGAAGTGGTGCAGTCCAGACCTTAGAACTTTCAGGAAGAGATGAAGGAGTGCACTTGGGGACTTGAAGGGTTTCCCCACCCTTATGCCAGTGGGCCTTCTTGGGGCCAAGGCCTGAGCCAATAGGTCCTCACTCCACCTCATCCCAGCCTCCTCACCCACTGGCCTCAGGGGTTGCAGCATATAGTGGAGGTTGCAACTGTGCAGGTGGAAGTGGAGGCTTGGGGGACCAGTCCCCGGCCTGTGAGGTGGGGACTTGGGGCTCACGTCTGGAAGGTTTTGAAAGTTCCACTAAAGAGTCTCAGTGTCTGTAAGTCATTAAACACTTTGCAGAGTTGGGGCCCTCTTTTTGCCATCTTTCAACCTGCCTTCTCTTGAGAAGGTTCTGGGACAGGAGTGGGAGTTTCAGCAGGAGGAGGTGGGACACCCCCAAGCCTTAGCAAGCCCTTCGCCCTGCCCAGCAGCCTGATTCTGCAGTCTTCACTGTTCATGCTGAGTGGTTTTGGGCTCCCTGTAGGAGCCTCTGGCCCTCCCTCCCAGCGTGGTGCTCATGAGGCTGCTCCTGCCATGCAGATATTCTGGCTATGTCAAGTGACCTGCCACCTAGGGAGTGCATGCTGCCTCTAGCCCTGTGCCCGTGGCCACCCTGCGCTCAGCCAGACCCAGGCCTCCGGGCCTTCTGCCTAGCTCATCCAACCCATCCCCAGGAGGGAGTGCAGAGTATGCGCGCTCCAGAAGCTGACCTTGCCGCTCCTTTGTTACCCTGATTGCACTGAAATTACGCAGTTTTATGACTGACCACGTGTCTATGCTGTTTGAGCCTTCACCATCACCACACAGGCAGCACCTAATACAGAAGCTGGTTTAACTACAGGTAGAAACACAACCATCACCTGCAGCACAAAACATTTCACATTTACTCACTGGAGTTACAGGAGAAAGGACGTTTCTAATGAATGGCCCAACCAAGGGAATGTGTCCTTCAGCTGTCTGAAAGTTCAGCCTGGGAGCGTGTGTCTGGGTGTTGGGGTGCAGGACTTCTCTCTTCTGAATCCTGAAATTCTCATGCCCTAATTTAACCTCACACTGAATTCTTCTGGTGCAACCACTTTAGAATGCAGAATACAGTTGGCACCAACAATCTTTTACATAGAGGGCTTTGGTGAATGGGCAAGTACTCTGGAGAGACTCATCCTGAGTGGACAGGTGGACTTGAGCCTTCCGGGGCAGAGAGAGGAACTCAAGTTCCCTGGAGATATCTGCTCTGCCCATAGCAGTTGTTGGAGATTTCTAAAAGTAATATAAAGAGAATGTTTTTAATTTCTCTGCTATTTACAGGGAATGTTTTGCTTCTATAGGACAGAAAATACATTGCCAGATGAAGTCTTCTTGCAGAGAAGACCAGCTGCAAATAATTTGGCCTGGAAAAAAAATATATTTTTTAGAAAACATTCTTCCAGGAGAAAATGGCCCTGTGCTCCCCTGCTCCCTGCAATTCATGTTTCTCACCCAGCGTGTGTTCAGGTTGTCATGGTAACCCTGCACTATCTTTCAGAGGGGTGAGCAGAAGTGGAATTCAGCATGGAGGATTGGCCCATTTGAGTGTAACCTACTAGAATCAATGTGACCTTGGCCTTTCTCATCAACTTAGGCAATGCACATTTTGTTTTTAAATTTTCAAATAAAGTTAGGAATACGAGTGGAAGAATAACAGCTGAGGGTGTTCTGGATAGGGATAGCAAATGTTTGCTACTACATTTCCATCCTGGGATTGCTCTGATTATCTTCTGCTGCATTAAAAATCACTCCAAAAACTCACAGCTTATGATAATGGCAATATTTTTTCACCACAAATCTGTAACATTGTCAGAGTCTTGGCAGGAGCAAGTTCCCTCTGCTTCACACACTTCCGTCTGGGGCAGCTTGGCGGTAGCTGATGGGATCACTGGTAGGCTAGCTCAGGTGCCCGGTGGAGGACACTGCCTGTCAGCTGGGACCTCAGCTGGGCCCTCGCTCTGGGTACCCATGTGTGGCCAGCTGCCTAGTAGGCTGTGAGCTTCCTCACACAATGGTGGCCAGGTTCCAAGTACGAGTGCTCAAAAGTCACATCCTACCTGTCAGAAGCAAGCCAGCCCATATCCAAAAGTTAGATTTCCCCCTTTCAATTAAATGCAAAACGTTTGTGAAGGTACTGCAGAATGACCATGATGCCCCTGTCAGTTATAGCTAATTCATGATTGAGCCTGGACTCCACACAGTGTTCCAGTCAGCCACTGGCCATCTCTGGATGGAGCTGGCCCTTATGTTAATGCCCATCTAACACCCTTGCTCTATGCCAATGGCCCAAGACAGCATAGGAACAATGCTTTCAGAAACAAAGTTCCTACAGGTCCGTAATAAAACCAGATAAATATAAATAATGTAATAAATTTTTCATAAAGACAACTTTATCCTATTTAAAGATTGTCCATTGTTCTGAGACTATGTACTTCTTACACTTTTGGAGTGTTCAGTTGCCCTTTCACTTATGAATTGAGGAGATGACAAGGAGCAGTTGTGTTGTTTGAATATCCTTTTAAAATATTGCTGATCCATGCAATTCAAAAATCACAATCCCTGCCCTAGGCCATTTGTTGGTGGTTGAAACTTCACTCTCGTAAACAATGGAGTGCTACATGGCACAGACGCAAAACTTTGCACATCTCCTCCACGAGTTCACCTTTGAAGGTCCACATGCTTCTCTGGAATCACTGCGTCTTTTCCCTGCTTGAGTCTCTGGATTGAGCTCGAGTTTTGCTTTTCTTTTTCTCTCTTTTCTACCATCTCCCTGGCCATCCTGTAGGCTGGACACATGACAGAATCTTGCTAAGCAATGTGTGTGTGCTCCTGGTACCATCAGAAGCCCTGTCCTCTGGCAAACACTATCCCGCACTCAGAGCTACACATTCCCCTGGGAAATCCCCACGGACTTGTCAACTCAACAGTGGAGAAACAGGGCCTTGGAACAACCAAGAATCCTGGCCATTAAGTCAGAGTCTGTCAACATGACTTGGGGAAGATATTAAATGTGGAAACCAAACCAAAATGACATCAGCGGACAAGCAGTATACAGATGCAGGCAACACTGTCTGGTTTTGAAGCAGCCCCTGTGCCCATTGTCTCCACCCTTGTCAATCAGGGAAAGAATTGCCCACTTTACTCCCAGAGATGGGGTCCAAGTTAATGAGGAACTATAGCAACTACTTTTAATGCAAATCCTTGGAAATGTTAGGAAGGTTAGAGAATATATAGGATCTTCCAGATTATGGAACATAGAAATGGGGAAAGGGAAAAAGGCAAAAGAAAGGAAGAGGAAAAAGGGAAATGAGAAAGCGGAAGACAGAGATCCATGGGGTTAAAAGTTACCTTTTACCTGGAGCTGCAGTTTCATTTTAGGAGAAAACAAAAACTGGGCTTTTCTTTGAACGATATTAAGGAAGTTACCAGCATGGTTTCTCTGTCTCCCTCTCCAGGGGGCAGGGCCTGGCTGAGTCTCATTATATTTCAGATTATTGGTCTTGAGGCCAAGGCTTTACAAGAGAAGCACAAACCCCAACAATTACAAGGGACATTGCTTTCCCACCCTGGTCACTCCCTATACAACAAAAAGAAAAAACAAAGCAAGCCCAGATCCTGTAAGCAGGGCCAAAAGAAAACATTTTGATGACGGCCTTTCTTCAAATAAGTGAGCTGACACGAAGGAAAGGCAGAAGGCTCTTTCCAGCTCTCAGATTTTAAACCACAGGGATTGTGCGCTGCTCCAAGGCCTCAGGGAAGCCAAAGGTTGAGCTGCACAATCAGCCCTGCTGCACCAGGCCAAGCGTACTGGACACTGGGCAGTCAGGTGCCGCTCACCTGGACATTCCAGCCTCCCCCTTCGCCTTCGACTTCTTCCAGACTCAGAAAGGGCTCAGTGTCAAAGGCGACTTCCTGCTCCGATTCTCAAGAACAGCCCTCTGGTATTTGTCTTTCTTGTCTGGCATCTTTCACTTAGCACACTGTCCTCTGGATTCGTCCCTGTTGTCGCAAATGGCAGGATATCCTTCTTTTTTAAGGCTGAATACTACTCCATAGTACATAAATATGCACGAGACTCTAATGAAGTTGACTACTCCATAGTACATATATATGCACCAGACTCTTAGAAGCAAAAAGTAGAAAGGCAGGGGCTGCAGAGCAGGAAAAGAGTGTGTGGATTTTGGTCAAAGGGTACAGATGTTCAGTGATAAGATGAATATGTTCTTCTTATTCATGATCCATGAACAGCATGGTAAGTATAGAGAATAATACTTTACTCAATGTTGAAAATGTGCTAAGAGAGATCTGAGGTGTCCTTACACACACAAAAGTAATGGTAACCATGTGAGGCAGTGGAAGTGCTAATTAGCTTCATCTTGGCAGTCACTTCACAGTATGCACATGCATCAAATCATCACATTGTAAATTAAGTGTATATAATCTTTATTTGTCAATTACATCTCAATAAAGCCAGTGAGTGGAGTGGGGAGGAAAGAACTTCTGTCTTGCCCTTAGTGTATGCAGTATCTTGCAAAGACAGCATGAATTACCATCACTATCCAGCCCAGCCAAGTACTCTAGGGTCTTGTGTCGTGAAAATCAGTTCACACACACCAACCAGTGTCTTCTCATGATGCACGGCTGGAAATAATTGCTTTTTAAGCTTTAAAAATCTTATCCTTGGTGTCCACCTGCAGATAGGCCCTGAGAACATGTCACCTGTGGACAAACTTTAGCTTTCCCAAGACCAGGGTTAAGTGTTGAGGGGTGGGGGGGCCTCTGTCCTGCCCCTATCTCCCCCTGTGTGGACCGACTGACTGACCCTCCAAAGCATTTTGAAAGCCATTAGACGCAGCAGCTTACGTCTTCTTCCCATGCAGATACTCCTTGGAGGAGCCTGGTGTATTTATTTTGAGTTGCTTTCAGAAACAGAGGATCTCACTTCTGTTTCACAAAATACATGTCACAGAGAAGAAGAAACCCACCCATGGCCAGCCTCTGGCTGTGTAATTGCTACTCGGCACAATAGGAAATGAGTGGCCATGGCACAGGTAGCTTGTTTGGGAGTCGCCTAGAGCCCTGTCCTTACAAAGAAATTATAACATAGCACAAAACCAGAGACTCCCTTCCTTGAATATCCAGGCTTAGCCATAGAGCGAGGAAACAAGACCAGTGTAATTACCTCGCATGCATAATCACTGCTGAGACCTGAGAACAGAGGCCAGGCCCTGCCTGGAGTACGGCTGTCTGGCCACAATCAAGCCACCTCTGAAAGCAGGCAGCTGGGGTGTAGGGTGTTTGCGTGTGTGAAATGGTTCTGCTCCCTGAAGCAAGGAGCAGGGAGATAGCTTTTCCCTGTGTGGCTTATCTGGGTCAGATTCAACAAGCAGGGGTGTAAAACAGAGATCAGACCCCAGGAAGAAATGACAGCCAGACCCACTGTGTGTGTGTGAGTGAGGGTAGGTGTGGAGAAGATTCGTGTTTGCTCATCCCTTTTAAAAAGCAAAACAGGCACAAGGCTGTGGTCAGGAGCTCAGCACACAGGAAGGGACAAGGCTGTGGTCAGGAGCTCAGCACACAGGAAGGGGCCGGTGCCTGACAGCCTTCGCCAGAGCCCCTGTTGGCCTGGGGAGGAAGGCCTGCTGCTGTGAGAGTGGTGTGCAGGGATCCCTGGAGTTTTCCTCCAGCCTTTGTTGTGGCATGAGGGACTTTTCTATTCTGAGATTCAATCTTTTAATTAGATTGCTTGGAGGACTTGATATTAGGAAAATTTTAATGGTTGTACCTAGAGAAGAGATAACCTTGTTTTGGAAGCTTATGATATGGGGTAAAGAGTTCACTGTAAAATCAGCAGGCCTGGGGAAAACAAAACCAGCCAAGCAGTAGCCAGGGTGGGTGCAGGGCTGTAGCCAGGGCTCCGGGCTCAGGGAAGACTTTTCTGGCCTCCTAGTTAGGTGGCATCTCCCATTACACACTCTTGGGGCATTTTGCAATTCTGAGAATGTATTACCCTAGCCAACGAATAATTATGCAATTATTCAATGTCATCTCTCCCTCTGGAACATGATACAAGTGTCACCTCCATGCCTGACTTGTTTGTTGCTGGAGTTCCTGTGCCTAGACTAAGTGCTTTGCACATGAAAGGAGCTCATATTCGTTGACTAACTGGTTGGATAGGTGGATGGGTGGGTGCATGGACACGAATGAATGGTTGGATAAGTGGATGGACAGATGAACAGACAAGAAGGAGGAAGGATGGATAGATGGATGAATAGATCAGGATAGATAGATGAGTAGATGGATAAATGGGCATGCGGGTAAATGGTTGCAGAAATGCATAAATGAGTGAGTAGGTAGATGAATGGGTGGGTGAAGTGGATAGGTAGATGAATGGGTGAGTGGATGGGTGAATGGGTAGATGCATGGATGGGTGGGTGGGTAGATGGATGGTGGATGGATGGATGGATAAATGGATGGATGGATGATGGAGCCACAAGGTCATTAAAGCATTTTGTTCTCTAACTTCTGAAATGAACTCCACTGGGTATCTGTGAGAAAAGCTTTTACAGAGGGAGGCTGAACATCCAGGCTTGTTGGACATGACTGAGGGCAGCTGGCATGGACACATACGCATGGTATCTCTGCTCTAGATGCACTAATGGAGCCGAGAGCTCTGTCCCCTGGGAGGGTATGGTGCAGGGCTATCAGGCAGTTTCCTGGGCCCTGTCTGCAGAGCCTAAACAGATCACATCTGGCCTGTCTCAATAGGGCCCCCTCACCCTATAAACCGTGCTTGTATTTATGTAACACTCCAGGCCTGATGGAGACCAGATGTGACCAAATGGTGGTTTATGCTGCCCAGGAATGCTGACATACCAACCTAGATGTCTTTTATGGCTGCTCTTGCTCAGCAATCTCTCTTTAAATCTTAGGTTTGAGCCCTGATATACGACCATTAACTTCATTCTTCTGTGAAAGAGAAACATCTGGCAACTTCCATTTGATTTGTTATGCTTATGAGAGAAATACGTCCATGTACAAATTCTATTCTCAGTCAGCATAATACAGTAAAAAGGATGTTGATGGGGAGGCAGGAAACCCGGACCCAGCTCCGCCCTGCACCTCCCTTGCTAGGTGGCCTTGGGCCAGTACCAACTGTACCATTCACCAGGCCAGTACCATTCACCACGACTCAGTTTTCCACTGGTAGTTTTAAGAGCTATCATTTATTAAACACCGCCTGAGTTCTAGGCACCCTACCTTGTGCTGAGTAAGTTACAGATCATTGCCACAACGATGTCCCCATTTGGATGTGCAAATGGCTATATGGGAGTGACTTTCCAGTATTCAACCATCCTTAGGAGGCAGATCCCAGTCTCCATCTTCTAACTCTAAATTGCCTCTTTCCATTAAACCAAAGGGCCGTTTTCACCTGTAAAATAAGGAAGTTCAGCTGAATTGCTATTTCCCAGATTTGTCTTCTCTGGACACTTCTGTTGGCAGTGACTAATAAGTCCTTGGACCCCTCTCCAAAGAATGAGGAACACTGAGGAAGTGTCCCTAAACACACATTTGGGACTTCGGATGCCCACAGCACACTACAGATGCTAAGAGAATTTCAGCTTGTTCACTGCAGGGTTTCCCACACTCATTGGGCCACTAGAATGCCTTTGTCCCCTGAAACTCCTATTAATATCTTGAGAATCACAGATGCACATTCATATAAAAATGCTGACTGAGTAGATATCATGCTCCTGGCAGGACAGGCCATGTCTCTGCACTCAGGGAGCGGCCGCCTAACTGACCCAGGTGCAGCCCAGCCCTGATCGCCCCTTCTAACTTGCCTATTTATACAGAGATCCTCCCTTCACCCTCCATGGATGTATTTACAGAGTAGAGATGCTTTTAATACTGTTGGCTACTGCTACTTGAGAAAGCTCACAACATACTTTCCATGGGGATTGGGAATGGGGTTGAGCCACCCCATTTAGTATCACCAAGTGTAGTGGGACCTGGTGTACTTGTTTTAAAGTCTCACTCCCAAAAAGGGCCAGACCTGGATTCTGAGTGACATCTACCCAGTGCAATTTCTCCACTGAATAATAGAAAGAAATGGGCAAAACATTCTAATAATGCTTTTGCAACAAGCTTTTAAAGAAAAATTATATTGCAAAGATTCCAATCAGTGCAAAACTTTCCCTGAAGTTCCTTATAGCTTAAAATTACCATATCCCCTCTCTCCGCTCAGCTTCCTCCTGCGGTTTCAGGTGCTCATGATGCAGAACAGTTAGGGGCTGCAGGAGGTCCAGTCCGCATGCTTCGGCTCTGATCACAAACGGCAGCTGTAGCTTCATCTCTCTCTCTGCTCTACTTTAGGACAGCTGCCCTCAGAATGACAGGCTGGAACACCTAAATTCTACTAAAATGATCACTTACTCTGAATCAACAGCTAGGAAGAGGCCACAGAGCAGAGCCCTCATTAATGTGGAACATGCCCAACTGCAAAGGTGGTCCGTCATGCCCCAGCAGGGCATGTGAGAGCCCAGCTTCAGATTCAATGTGTCCTGCCCAAGGCCCAGGCCCGTGCAGCAGCGCTTCCTCAGATGATGCGCGCTTCAGAGCCCTGAGACGCTGCCCAGCCCGGAAACAATAAAGCTACAGTGTGTCCCTTCTGCAGGCCATTACCCCGTCCACACTCCCTAGGGACGAGGGATGGCCGTGTCATCTGTCGCCAACAGTGAAGCCCGGGGTGTGCAGTTCCACCCCCTTCCTAAGATAGATGTTAATTTGGAAAACCAAGAAGAGAGCCTCTTGCCTCCAGGTAGTACTTCTGAAAACAAGCAAAGCGTTTCAGGGCAGGAGCAGCAGGCACCTCTGAGCTCCGTACACACCAGCCGGGAAGGCTTTGACTGGAAAGCGGGCAGGACCGCCTCTTCCCACGATGATCTTTAGAGACCCACTTTACCTCTTATCCTTTCTTCAAAAACAAAAACAATGGTATTGTTTCTTAATTGTCTGGATTCAAACAAATAAGAGGCCGGTTTGCCCAGATAGGATTTTATAAAATGTTTCTAGCCTGTAAGAACAACAATTTGTCTTTAATTTTGTTACTTTCCTCTCAGTGACTTCATGGGGGAAATGTGCAGAAGGAGAAGTGTGCTGCTTTATGGAATTAAACATGAAATTCCAACTCCATCAGATGGGCTTTGGAAGCAAGCAAGGATGACTTAGAGGAGTCTCCAGTTTACCCAAATCCAGTGTGGGTTTTTTTGTTTGTTTAAGCTTAGTTATTCTCTGATATAAAAGTTAACCAGGTTGTGAAATAAAATTTGGAGAATATGAAAGGTACCAGATACAAGAATAGAAATCTCTCATGATAACCCCATCCTATTTTTTTTTCTGAAAGAAACCTTGGCTGCCTGAAAGAAAACTCAGAAGTTCTGTGAAATCCCCAGTCCGAGTCATCTGCAGCACTCAGGAGGTGGAGCTTTAAGTGTTTTTTGGCACTGAAACTTTCTGGTCATGGAAGAGGAGAGATGAACAGTATTTTATATGAATATGATTCCATACCAAAATTGCTACGCTCACCCTCTGTGTCTCAGGAAACTGCCAGTTTGGCCTTGGCTGAATCTTTAGCAGAAGTTTCACTTAATCCCAGTGCCAGGCATGAAGAGCTGCTTGGCACTCCCACCCTGCAGATGTGGGCGGGGAGGCCAGTGTGAGACATTTTGTTCCGTAGGTGGGTGCGACCCAGAGGGCCAGACACAGATTGAGACGGGACATTGACCCATAATAGGCCTGGGCAATGCTTCCAGGGCTGGGTAGTGGGCTTAAGGTAATAATGGCCCATCTCTGCTCCTGACTCCTCAGAAATCAGGAGAAGCACAAAACCCCTCACTGCAATAAGAATGAATAGCACCTCATCCCCAAAAGACCTTCACTGATCACCGTATTCAAAACTGCAGACTCCCGCCCGGCATGTTGCTTCCCCGCCATGCTGGCCTCCTTGCCCGCATGCCTCTACTTCATGAGGTTCTAGCTACCTTCACCTCCACCAGAATGAACAGATGCACCCAGAGAGGCAGGGGTGTGGACTTGTTTTATGTTTTTATTCTCAGAATCTAGAAACCACCTGGTAAAATAGATGTCCAATAAATGAGGAATAAACAAATAAATGAATGAAGTGATTTAATCTCTTGGAAAAGGACAAAGACAACAGTAAATCCAGGAATCAGAGCAAAGGCTCTAAAGATAGTCACAATCCAAATAGAGTACAGCTTCTGGGGATAACAAAAGCAATGCATTTGTTTTTGAAAAGGAGCATTTCTCTTCTAGTGGTACATAGACTCCCAAAGTGAAAAGGATATGACGTTGGCATACCACTTGGCCTGAATGTGAATAAGAGTGACATAAAAATTATGATGCGTCTACACTGCACTAATGTTTTTTATTGTTGTGCACATATTTTATTTATAATTATGACAACAAATTTATGTGCATCTATGTCTTCTTCCACTAGACTGTCAGTAGAAGAGGCAGAGATTTCTTTTGTATCTTGTTCAAATTTCAATTGCTGGCATGTAAAATAGGATAGATAGACACACAAAATACTTTTGAAAAACTAAACATTCGCCTGTAACTTAACTGCAGATATCTAATACAGCATCCCAGGTGTCCCATTCTATTTGTTTCCCAGGGCTGTCACAACAAAGAACCACACAAGGGAATGCTAAAACAACAGAAATCTCTTATCCCACAGTTCTGGAGGCTGGAAGCCCACGAGCAAGGTGTCAGCAGGGCTGGTCCTGCTGAGGGCTGTGAGGAACCATGGGCTCAGGCCTCGCTCCTCGGCTTGCAGGTGGCTGTCTCCTCCCTGTTCCCTCACATGGTCATCCTTCCATGTATGTGCCATCTCCTCTTCTTAATAAGGACGGCCGTCATATTGCATTAGGGTCCACCCTGACGCTTTCATTTTAATCACCTCTTCAAGTATCCTATCTCCAACTCCAGTCATATTCTAAGGGTACTGGGGTTAGGACTCCAACACATGAATCTGTGGGGAAGTCACAATTCACTCATAACTAAAGGGAGCATCCCCCTCCAACTCTGAAGCAGATGAGGTGTTCACTCCAATTCACCACTCTCACAGGCCTCTTCTAAGGCCAGAGGCGGGACCTCCAACAACGCGTTTGCATGGTCATGCTTCTGTGAGATTTGAAAAGAGCAGTGTTGCAACGGTGACTGGTTTTCAATGCTCATTCCCACTGCCCCTCACTCACACTGTCCCTCATGTTGAGGGACATCGGAGTGGCTGCCAGCATTTTGAGATCCAGCTAATGGGAAAGTTTAAGGGACATGCTTAATTGGAGTGTTGGGGAGTATATTTTCATGGCTTAGTCACTTCCATGTATAAGTAACTTGCCGCTAGCCAATCCAGAGTAGAAACAACTTTGTGGAATGGTATCCTGCCGGCTGTGTCAGTCCTCTCATGTCTCAACGTGAAGGTGCTCTTATTTTCTCCAGCTCCACACGTGTGGGTAGTGGAAGAGAAACGCGCTTTGAAGGGCAGGAAGCCAGAAGCTAGTCTATGGAAAATTCTCTGAGTCTTTACACTTATAAGGAGTAAGCAGTTCTCACTTACGTCTAGGCAAAAGCAGTGTTCTCTTGTCAGGGAAATGCTTAAAGTACACTAGATTTAATTATAAACACAACATATTTTGCCGCATTTTGATGAAAGCCAGGTGCAATAGAACTTATCAGAACTACTCTTCTGTTGGGCAAAGCACCATAGCATAACTTTTAAAAGGCACATATTACCCACCAGAGAGTAGCGACTGGCAGATCAGGAACACTAATGCATCTTGTCATCAAGAAGTAAACCATTCCTGATGAAACATGCCAGTCAACACCAATGCAGTAAAATTCCTCAAGAAGCAAGTATTTCAGAGGCATGTCAGTCTATAAAAGTGTTATTTTTGTGATATTGTAAAATCCATGGTATTTGTCAATGTTTGAAAATACATAATTTACTGTTATTTCTTTTCTCATTCTAAGCACCTTTCTCAGGTGAGTTTGCCGTTATAATTTTATGTCCTAGATCTGCCCGGCACATGACAATTCCATATCTGTAGTAACCATGTATTTCAGAGATGTGATGTCCTTCCTACTTTCGGGGATCGGCCGTATGACTGTGGGGTCCAGGGAGCAGCAGGAGCTGGGGAAGGGTTGGAGGCAAGAGACCACAGCACAAGGAAGACTCAGCTAGGTGTGCGAGGCCCCTGAACCGAGTGACTTACGCATCCTGAATACTGTTTGCACCTTGTGTCTGTAGATGGCTTTACCACATAAAAAGGGCACATCCCTGGGCTGATCTCATTGTCCTGGGAGCCTCGTTTCTTTATTTCTGAAAAGCAGGCAGTGACCTTAAGTAACTTCACTGGGTTTGGGTGAAGATTAAGTGAGAATAAGACATGACTGTGGTTTGGAAGCTCACATGTGCGTTTGACAAAAAGGGTTATTTTTCCAAGTGTGGGGAGGTGTGCAAAAATATGCATTTTTAAAATGATTTTTAGCAAATTTTTTTCTGGGTAGGTCAACAAGGAGAAATTGGTGAAGACTGGGGAGAAGAATGTCAAGATAGGCAGGAGGGAAGGCCAGTGCTTCAGAGATCCTGGTCCTGGAGCACTCTGGGGTGTGGCCATCGGAAAGAGGTAAGACAGAGAGATTCCAGAGCAAAGCCATCTCTAGACAGGAGGCTGGGTGGCCAGCTGTGCCCCAGGCAATGATATCTGGCTGATCTAATATGATTAGCTTCTTAAAAGCCCCTTTAAAAATGTTTTCAGCTGGAAAATAAACTCCCTTCCATGGTTAGAAGAGAAAAGTCTGACTTTCAAATGGCAGATGAATCACTTAGATTCCAACAAGGCCCATTTGAACTCAAGCTACTTAGGGACGCATAAATTTTTGTTTTCTCCCATTTACTGCTCAGGATTGCAAAACGAGGGACAGTTAGCAGAAATCATTTCACCAATAATGAAACATACATTAAAATATTCCTCAATGTAAAAGTATATCAAAACATGACATTGTGTCCAAATACATATAATTATTATTTGTCAATTAAAAATTAAATAAGTTTAAAAATCGTAAATAAAAACAGACATTTGGAATTTGGGGCAGGGGAATAGAATGGGTTAAGTGAAAAAGTGATCCTTTACATAAGATTCCTAAGTCTGAACGTTGAGAGACTGCACAACGGAAAATGCTGGAAAGTCCCCAGTGCTCTGGATCATGTAGGATAAAACTGGTTTCTGAAACAATTGGGCCCATGTCTTGTTATCAGAGACTCAGATCTTTTATCGACATTCTTTCCTTAAAAAGAAATGTGCAGGCTAATACCTGCAAAGGAAGCTTGATTGTCCCATTTGCATTTCTGTCCATACCACATGGAAGTCATTTTAACGTAAGTGATTTAGAATTAGCGCTGGGAAAGGAGTTCCAGCTATTGCATCAGAGAGGGTAACCTCTCTCTGCTGGGGCCATCCAGCAACCAGGCTCCTTCCATTATAAGTAAACCAGGCCCTGCTACAGAAGAGGTCTTAAAGTGGAGCCCAAACCAGCCTCTTCATGTCATTCACTCCTTTGATTGAAAAATTATCTGCTACTTGATCCCAAAAAATCATCGCGGTGGTAAAAGATGAATGAAGAAACAGATAAGAGAAAGTTAGAATTACCCTGGACAGACCACCAATGGCAATGACTATTCCTAACAATTGTGGCTGTTTACGTTTTTCTAGGAAAGAAAAGAATCGATTTGAGAGCTCCCTGGAGAAACTCTTCTAAAGCAGAATCTTGTGTCTGGAGAAACTTTAATTTTTTTTTTAATGCCCATGTTCCAAAGGATTACTTAGGAAAAAAGTAAAACAAAAACAACTATAAAAAATCTTTTTAAGTTATCAAGTTCATGAAGTCCTAATACATATTAAAAATATTTCAATAAGTTGTCGTTTCCACCCCTTCGCTTAAAACGTTGTGTATAGGCTGAAGTAGTAGCTAACAAAGGCTATTTCCAGGAATCAGTTCCTGTCCTGAGCTCTGTGCTGGGCATTGTGAAAGCACAGAAAGCAGCTGTAGATTCCACGGAGTCACCTGCCTGGTCTGGGCACATCCACGGGCCAGGGCAGCATGCGTGGCTCTTAGGGGCACAGGCTCCAAGGCAGCCCCTGCCTCCAACCTGCCTGTTCCTCATCTGTGAAATGAGGGGACTGCTTAGGGCTTTCTGAGGGTAAATGAGTCAATCCGTGGAAGGTTGTCTGGGCAGTACCTGAAACACAGTAGCAAGTGCCAGCCACTTACTGCTTTTATCCATTTCTGTTCAGTTACAACAAACTGTAAATTATTCAGGGACCCATTCCTGGATTGTACATTAGTCTGGCAACATTTTCAGCATTCTGTTTCATGCTTTTTAGATCAGCTTGCTACTTTTTTGAAAATGTCACCTAGAACAGAGGAAAAAAATGAAACTTAATGAAATCCATTTTCTTTTTTGTAGAAAAAACAAATGGGCCAGGAATGAAGCCTCTCAAAATAAGCCCAGAGCGGTGAGCGGTGTGGTTGCATGGCCCTGCCAGCCATGTGACAGTGTCTGCACTGCATCTGTGAACCTCCTGGAGGATTTCCCGCAGAGGTGTGCTGGCTTTGTATAGCAGGCAGCCTCCAGGATGGCCCCCAGTGATCCACAGATCCTGGAATCTGTGCCTTTGTGCGATCCTCTCCCTTTAGTGCAGGCTAGACTTAGCAACTTACTTCTAATGAATAAAATACAACCAAAGGAATGGGGTGGCACTCCTGAGATTAGGTTACAAAAGACCTGTGGCTTCTGTCTCGGCTTCTCTCTCTTACTCTCCCCTCTTGCTCTCTTCAAGGAAAGGCAGCTGCCATGTGATCAGCTGCCCTATGAAGAGATCTATGGGTCAAGAAATTGATGTTTCCAGCCAACCAGTACCTGAGGGCTTCCAACAGCCATGTGAGTGAGCTTGGAAGTGCATCCTCTCTGAGTTGAGCCCTCAGATGACTGCGGCCCCAGCCAACTCCTTCACTGCATCCTTGGGAGGGAGCCTGAGTCAGGCACCCCGTGAAGTCTTGCTCAGATTCCTGACTCACAAACATGGTAAAATGAATGCTTGTTGTTTTAAGCCACTAAGTTTGGAGCTAATTTGTTATGCAGCACTAGATAACTAATACAATTACTCTAGCTAGTATAAATAATGCATTGGGGAGAGAAGGTAAGAATGGAAACAGCTGTGGTATCTACAACTCTATTAGAAAATAGTAAGTATGGACTGGGCTTCGCGGCTCACATCTAAAATCCCAGCACTTCGGGAGCCTGAGGCAGGTACATTGCTTGAGCACAAAAGACTAGGCAACAGGCTGAAATGCCGTCTCTACAAAAGCTACAGAAACTAGCCAGACATGGTGGCAAATGCCTGTAGTCCTAGCTGCTTGGGAGACTGAAGTGGGAGGATAGCTTGAGTTCAGGAGGTAGAGGTTGCAGTGAGCTGAGATCATGCCACTGCACTCCAGCCTAAGTGATAGAGCAAGACCTTGTCTCAAAAAACAAAACAAAACAAAAAATGCCCACAAGCAAAATCAGCTCTTTCTTTTGCCATCTTCTATTGTTGCCAATGGCATTCATCCAAAGTGACATTCAATAAAGATTATTTGGTTGGTTGCACTATGGCACACTCAGGGTAGTATGTGGTTGATTCCTCCAAGCACAGATGGTGGGTGTGTAAGGGGATAGTTGGGCTACATACCCATTCTTCACTTGGCTTTTCTCGTGTTGGGCACCACTAACTTCAAGGCCATACCCCTTGGCCAGAACTGGAGGGCACTGCTTGTCTGTGAACATCTAAATGTCAACCTGGGCAGATAGACTGGTCACCACTGTCACATTAGAAGGGATGTTGGAATGGAAAGAACATTCTAAAGACAGCAAACAAGTAATTCTGGACTCACTCCAGCTCCCAAAGTTCTATAACATAAGAGGTGAGCTGGAGGTTAGCCTCAACATATCTTTTTCTTTTCTTTTTAAAATTAATCTTTTAAATAGAAATGAGGTCTTGCTATGTTGCCCAGTCTGGTCTCAAACCCCTGGGCTCAAGCAATCCTCTTGCCTCAGCCTCCTGAGTAGACAGGATTACAAGTGTGCACCACACAGATACTATTATAGCTTCAAAGTTTTTAAAGCAAGTGTAACAAAAGTCAAGAGTGCAGCTGCTGGTGTCAGAATTCCTATGTTTCTTCCCAGCAGAGTCCAAGCTTGACCTTCTCTGGGGACCTGACTGGTCAGGGATGAGCAGGTCCTGTTTCGGCAGGTTCACCTTCAGAGGAATACAGGGCAGTCAGTCTCACGTTGGAAAACTTTCCCTTACAGGAGATATTCTAGTAGATTTTGTGATTCCAAGTGATAATCAGAGAAGAGAAAAGGCAATGAGGTTAGTATTTATGAGGGAGGAAGCAGTGCAGGAGGTGGCCATGGAAGCCCACTTCTGGCTCTAACAGTCTATAGTTTGTAGCACCCTGAGCCTGCCGATGTCTCACTGGAAAGCTGGACAAAAAGCCAAAACACCTGTCTGAAGAGACCTGGTAGCTAGAACTTGGCCAAGGTCCCGAGGAAAGAGGAACACATTGATGTGAACCAGTGGGCATTTAACACAAAAGCAACCCACATTGCAAGTGTTCAATAGCCACCTACAGCTACTCCACTGGACAGCACAGATAGAGCTTGTACAGTGTCCTATATACAATACCTACTATGCAATGAAAACTTTCCAGGCATATGAGAAAGTAGGACCAAAAGAAAAAAAAAAGTAGGTAATAGATCCGGGTATGAGAATGATCAGAAATAGATTTTTAAATAACTAAGATTCATATATTCAAGAAATTAGAAGACAAATGGGAATTTAACAGAAAACTCAATACACCAAATGAAAATTCCAGAACTGAAAAATGTGATAACTGAAATTAAGAGCTGAATAGATAGATTTGACAGCATATTGGTCACAATCAAATAAAAGATTAGGAAACTGGAAGACTGGCCAATACAAAATTCCAGAATAAAAATAGAGAATTTAAGAAGGTATAAAATGTCAAAAAAGGTGTATAGGAAACAAATGTGTGACATGGTGAAGTGGTCCAATATACATACAATTGAAGTGCTACAAGGGAAGGAGAAAGAGATTATGGTGGAAACAATATTTGAAGATTTCTCAGATATCATGAAACCCATAGAAGCGAGAGGTTCAGTGAACCACGAACAGGGTAAATACAAAGAAAACCATACCTAGAGAACATCATGGTAGAATGTTGGAAATCAATAGCAATGATAAAAACCTTTGGAGCATCCAGAAAAAATTTAAAGGGCATATTAACTTCAAAGGGGCAACAGTGAAACATATACACAGCTGATTTCTCAGCAGGAAGAGTGCAAACAGAAGATAATGGCATGACATCTTCACAGTGCTGAAAGGAAGTGTTTGTATGGAATAAGCAAGTAGGAGAAGAGAGATCTGAGGCTATTTCTCCAAAAGAAGAATAAACTCCCGGTTGTCTCTCAATGACTTCTACTGCTTTAATGGGAGTCTTTATTTTTCTATTTTCACCTTTTTGGATCTTCACTGCCTATTAATTTTTTGTTTTCATTATGTAACTGAGATAAAGCATTACATGTATTCCAATTCCAAGAAAATAAGTTAATATTTTCCTAATGAAATGTTGAATCTCATTTTTATGTATTTTATTAGTGGGACTTTCCTCCTATCAAATGCTTACAAATTAATGAGGTCATTGCCAGCATTAACTACACATTCCAGTGACTAATTAGAGTGGTATATAGTTTCTTTCCTCCTGCCACACTAAAGTATTTCATATGCATGGCAAGTGAAGTCATTAAGAGTCCTAGGATTTTAATTAAGGCTGTCTGAGTAGGAATCCTGCCTCCTACACCTACTCACTGTGTGATCTCAGGCAACTTAATGTCTCCAAACCTCGATTTCATGGAGGACAATCATAGCTATTCCTAGGAATTTGTGAGACACAAATGAGATTATCCATGTAAAATTCTTGGCACAGTGAAGATTTTGTTTTCTCCAAGAGACATAGAATCCACATGTTTCCAATAAAACTTGGCAAAACTAGCAGAAAAGGCAAGCTTTTCTGGTAAACATACACCATCAGTAATGAGCTGACGGCACCCATGACAAGGCGTGCCCACTATTACAAGGCCTGTTCCTATGGGACAGCCGTACACTGAATAGGGTTGATGTGTCCCAGACAGCAACAGATGGTTTGTAAAATTGGGAAAGTAGGGTGGAAAGGTCGTTAAAGCAACCCCACTTTGTGAAATGTCTTCACCCTCAAGGGACATGGAGTAACCCATGGCACCCTTGGGATTGCTTCTTGGGATTGCTAACACCTCCCCGCTTCAACCTCTGCTGTGTGAGCACATCTGTTTGAACGCTGGGCTTCCTCCTGGTCCTGAGTGATCAGGTTCAGCCACATGAAAGTGAAGCCTAGTTCTGGCTTTGGGTTTCTGCTTCTTTCATCCCTTGCTCCATCCCTAAAGCTCCATTTCTCCTCCACAGTCAGGAAAAATGAATTAAAGCTGAGAGTAAGGGGCAGTGGTGGTGAATTCTTAAGTAATCCTTTCAAGAACTATTCTTGGGGAGAGGGGGTTAAAACGTTCTCTAAAGTTCATTTTAATTTCCTTGGAATCACTTCAGAATCCAGAGAAACATGGTATGATTTTTAAAATAATCTTTTTCAGAAACTGATAGGCAACATATACAAGGATTAGCTTCAACTTTGTGATTCTAATTTCTCTGAATAGTGTGTCATCTGAAATGCGGTACAAAAAATTCAAGTTAATTTTATTGAACTAAATAATGCATACTTAGGATCTCGATCTTTCCTTTTTCTCTTTTAATCGGTGAAATATTTCCATCTTTTATGGAAGCATAACACAGAATACAGAAAATATACATATCAAAAGTGTGTATGAGTATAAAAGTATACCCTTGATGATTTTCTCAATGAAAACTCCAAGTAAATTGTTAAAATAGTAACCTACCACATTACTATATCTTCAGGTCCCAGGGCCTGGAAAGCTGAGGGGCATGGGGCTCACTCTGTTCACCCCATTCCATCTCACCACTGCTTAGCCTCCACCCAAAAGCCTCTACTTTTATCTGTTTTAAGGATTCAGATTGGGCATTCGATTTTATTGTGAGCAAAGAAGAGGTTCTAATGTTAAAAAAAAAAAAAATTTTTAAGTTAACAATCTCATCCTGAAGTTCAGAGTTCCTTCCGGTTTATAGCTTCGGATGTGGGATGTGCTGTCACAAGACAAAGATGCTAAGCCAAGACCAGGTGATGGGGGGGGCTCTAGAGTGAACACAGGGTTCAACGTGGGCAAGAGACCTTAGCACAGAAGCAAGGCATGTCCTAGCACCAGATCCCTGGTCAGGAGTCAAAAAAAGGGACATGATATCAGCATTGGAGCAAAGACTTCGTCTGTCTGAGTCATTTCTTTCAACAGTGGTTTGCATTATGCTTTTGTAAAAAGTCCTGGTCTTCTCCAAAATCTGCAGGTTAAATCCACGGAGTTATTCAAATCCAAAGCACACCACTCCATTCCAGGCAACAGCTGTGGGAGGTTTCAGTTCCAGGTCTCCACACATGATTCAGCCAAGTTCCCAGAAATGGTGCGGGTACTTCCCAGGCAATCTGGATCTTGTGCCCAGCTCTCCAAAGTAGATATCATTCTGTTCTCTGTTATGGAATGCAGATTTACCCTTGTCCTCAATTTCTCCACATTGAATGTCCTCATCTACTGTTCCCTCCACGCACTTAGGGATGTGTTTCTTGGCTCTGAGCCTGTGAAGCACTTCTGTTGTGCTGTCATAACCTCCTGGGTGTGTTGTCCCCCCTGTGACTCTTACATATACCTTTCCCCACAGGCCTCCACAAAATTGCAAGAATATGCACTTAGTTGTACTGCTTTTCTATTTGCCTTTCCCACAGCCTCTCCTCTCCCTTCAAGAGTAGTTTTCTCTAATGAGATTTGAAGGCATGCTTTCTTTATTCTGTTTTTCAGAAAATAGTTCTGCAATTCCTTTGGAGGATGCCATCTGAAATGCATTTGTATTGCCCTGTTTTTTATCCTTCTGCCTCCTAAAGCACAAAGAAAATCAATCATTCGATTCCTCCTAGTCGTTTTCTGAGAGACCACAGTCTCCAAATACTAAAATAGGCCCTGCGAGGATAATATAAAGGACATAAGAGATGAGATGTGGTCCCTGCTCTTGAGTAAATGGTAAGAGAGCTGGAAGAACTCTGTTGATCAATACCTGATACAGCCAGGATGCAGCTCAGTATTAAGTCATTCTTTCAGGCTGGGTGCAGTGGCTCATGCCTGTCATCCCAGCACTTTGGGAGGCCAAGATGGGTGGATCACCTGAGGTCAAAAGTTCAAGACCAGCCTGGCCAATATGGTGAAACCCCATCTCTACTAAAAATACAAGAAAAAATTAGCCAGGCATAATGGTACGTGCCTGTAATCCCAGCTACTCGGAAGGCTGAGGCACGAGAATTGCTTGAACCCAAGATGTGGAAGTTACAGTGAACCGAGATCACGCCACTGCACTCCAGCCTGGGCAACAGAGCCGAACTCCAACTCAAAATAAATAAATATATAATAATTCCTTCAGTTCCCAGAGCCCTTGAGTAGCATCTATGGAAGAATGCTTTCTGCAACCCCTATTTTTTAAAAAAGGAGTTTTTACCACTTTTCCAGTAACTTCAAACCATTGGCTCAACAGTATGAAACATAATAGAGTCTCTGGTAAATGTTTGGAAACAGACAAATGAGTGGGTGAATAGATGGATAGGTGAGTGAATACTCATCCATAAATACATGGATAGGTAGATGGATGGATGGATTGGTGAATTGACAGGTGGATGGATTTGTGGATGGATGGATGGATGGATGCATGGATGGAGGCATGGATGAATGCATAGATGGATGCATGGATAGGTGGATTGATAGGTGGATGGATGAGTGGATGGATGTGTGGATGGATGAATGGATGGATGGATGGATGGATGGATGGATGGATGGATGGATGGTTGGTTGGATGGATGGATGGATGAATGGATGGATGGGTTGGTGGGTTGGTGGGTTGGTGGGTGGATGGATGGACAAATGGATAGGTGGATGGATATATGAACTACTTTACCTGATGCTGGATATCCTAGTTAAGAGGTAGTTCGGTGCAGTAGCCTAGTGTGGCTGTGTGAGTATGAAGAAGTTATTTAACTTTTATGTCTTTTTTACTCATTTGTAAAACAGAGATAAAACAGATCTGTGATCTCTTATATGCAATCTTTGTGGATTTGCTAGGGATTCAGACATTGCCAGATTTCAAAGGGGTGATATAATTTATATATACCTCCAGCTGGGTCTAAGGCAGCACCACAAAACAAGAACACTGATTATTTTTATTGAGTAATGTAAAGAATAACTTAATGGTCTAAAAAGAGACTAACCATCCTAGTCTTTTCAGTTTGGTTTTGCCACCAAATGAGATATGACCAACTTTTCATTTCCAGAGTATTTCGGATCTTAGCATTGAATGCCAGGAAATGTGAATTTGTCTTCTCTACATTTTAGAGTTTGTTTGGGGATTCCCATAAGATTATAAGCACATACTGGTTTATTCATTTATTCTCTACTTTCCCCACAATATTAACTATAACCATCATAAAAGTGAGAGCTGTGTTAGAAAAATTCTATGGCTACACCTGAGCTGAGCAGGTGTTCGACTAAGGGTGGTATGAAGCGTGGAGTGAGGGATGGAGTCTCCTGACTCCTGCACTTCCCCTCTCCATGCACTGCCACTGCAGGTCCATGCTCTGAGCTCAGCAGCACACCGATTTCTATATTCCCAAACCACCACAGCATGTACCCCCATGGGCTACTTCCTTCTTCTTGCAATCCCTTTCCTTCCTTGCCTTCCATGGCATGGCATCTTTCTGGTTTTTCTTCTTCATCTCAGTCTTCTCTTAGATTTCCTCTTCCTCCTTCTTATCCCTTAAATGTCAGTGCCTTATAGGTTTCTGCCCTCAATCTCCTCTCTTTGAGCTTGTGGAGAACTCTCTGCTGGTTACCTTCATGATTTTCAGCCCAAATCTGTCCTTGAGCGAGAGCTCTCATGAGCTTCAGGTGATGCACCTCTGGAAGGTCTGAAAGCACCCTAATTCCAACATGTCCAAAAGAATCCACCTCATTTTGCCCAAACCTGATTCTCAACCTGTGCTCTCTTATCAGTGAACGCACCATTATTTACACAGGCCAGAACCTGGGAGGCAACTCTTCCTCTTTCCCTAAATCAGATCTGTCCCCAGTTCTCCAGCAATGCTGTGTTTATCCATCTCTCATTACATCTCTACTGTTCCTTTTATCTCCCTCATTCAGGTTCCTATTATAGTTTCTCTGATTTTATGAAGCTATTCTCAAGAGGTGATCCAGGGACCCCTAGGGATCTCCAAGGTCCTTACAGGTATCTGCAAGTTCATATCATGCATGGATCAAACCCATTCAAAGTTCAAGAGTAATTAATGGTTTTTAATGTAAGGAATTTACATGAATTGATACGATTTCAGATTCCCCTTTGCAACTAACCTTTAAGAAACTACCATCTGTTAAATGTTGGTGTAGTATCAGAGAATAATATGCACAATTATCTGAAAAGACTATTAAAATATTTCTCCATTTTCCAGCTATATGTCTATGTAAATCCAGATTTTCTTTATGTACTTAAACTAAAAAGCACTCACAGCAGACTGACTGAAAGCAAATTAGACTCTATCAGGCTTCCATTAGACCGTACTTTAAAGAGATTTGCAAAAATGTAAAGCAATAGCTCCTATTATCCTACTTTTTTGGTTTTTGAAAATAGAGTTCTGTTTTATTTTTTAAAATGCTATGTTAACATGTAATGGATTAATTAATGTTATTTTTAATGAGTTAAATAATTTTAAAATCTTCTATTTTAATTTCTAATTTGGCAAATATAGGTAGGTACAACCACACAACAAAAATTCTTTAGTATCCTCAATATTTTTTGTGTATAAAAGAGCCCTAAGACCAAAATGTTTGAGAACCTCTCTTTCATTTACCAAAACAGCCTTGTGACCAGTCTCCTTCACCCCTGTCGAATCCACCCTGCAACCAAAGTGACTCTCCTGCAGGGCAATGCCATTAAACAACACCCCTAAGGAAACTCTTGAGAGGGTCCCCATTACCCTGAGATAGATAGTAGGCAGGGTCCTCCACAACCCTGCAAACTTCCCTCTCTTCCCTCTCAATCCCCAACCATGGGCCTTTCCACATATGTTCACTGCCTCTCGAATGTTCTTTTCATTCTACCATCCCTTCTGTTTTCTGCAGAATAGGATCTATCATAAGGCCAGCTCCCTTAATGATAGTAGGATGTGTGTCAGCGAACCAGGGTATCACTTTTTTTTTTAATCATGCCAGATGGTTCTGTCTTTATTCTCATATATTGCACAAAAGACCAGGGCTTCCCTCAGAAAGGAGTACATTGGTAGGCCACCTATCATTGATGATCAATAGCTTTAATCCTAAAAAGTCCACAAAAGATGACTCTCTTTTATTAAATTAAATAAAATTGTATTTAAAAATTAAATTACAATAAATTTTATTAAACCATCTCCCAAAATGTTTTCAAACATTTTGGCCTATCATCCACTGTACTTCCCTATCACAACACTTATCATAGTGAATAACCTGGATTTGCTCTTGTAATTATCTTTCTCTCATTTGATGCTAAGGATATGAGATTGGGAACTGTGTCTGCCCTGTTTAACGCTGTATGTCCAACACCTAGTGGAATGAAGGCTTTGCACAGAGTAAACCAAAAATAAAATTCTAACCCCCCAACCCCTATCATCAGAATCAACCCCTCCTCTCAGCCAAGGTATTCCAAAGTTGACCTGAAAACTGGTTTACGCCATGACAGGAAGGCAGGGTCAAATATGCCTCATTATGCCCTCCTTCCTTTTGGAATTCAGGAAAAGCCAACCAACATTAACATCAATACAGACTTTAAGACTATTAAGAAACATTTAGAATCTTTTCTCTCTGAAGCCTGATACCTGGAGGTTTCATGTGCATGATAAAACTTTGGTCTCCACAACCCCTTATTGTAACCCAGACACTCCTCTCTATTGATAATAACTCTTTTAATCAATTGCCAATCAGAAATCCTTTCAATCTACCCATAACCTGGAAGCCCCCTCCCTGTTAAAGTTGTCCCGCCTTTTTGGACCAAACCAATGCATATCTTACATGTATTTGACTGATGTCTCATGTCTCCCTAAAATGTATAAAACTAGGCTGTGTCCCAACCACCTTGGGCACATGTTCTCAGGATCTCTTGAGGGCTGTGTCACAGACTATTGGTCATCCATATTTGGCTCAGAATAAATGGAGGTGCATAATAAGTGTTTATTGGTTAAAGAAAAGTGAATAAGGGAAGCGAGACAAATTGGTCCCAGCAGAAATCAGAAGAGTTTATGGAAAATGAAAGAAGGGAAATTTTTCTAATCTTAGAGTGGAGATTGAGGCCTTGCTCTGACTTTTCAGGTAGCATTGCCATGATTATTGCTGAATATTCAAATACTTTATATCTCACCTGGAAGGTTTACAGGAGGCACAATTTAAAAGTTAAATTTCATTCAGAGATTTATATTCATCTGGTTAAAACAATTTATTTTAAGAGTTTTTTTAAGTTATAAAATTGTCTAGTAGATGTTTTTGAATTATCTTTAAACATTATTACCTGAAGGATTTTGATAAGCACAAGAGTATAATCCTGAATTTTACATATGACCCTTTCTTTATACTATATCCCTATAATTACTTCAGATTTCAGGAACCCTTGATTTTATATCACCTGGAGACTATTTGCAGTCACCTTAAACATTATATGTGCATATCAGGAAATAATAGGCTTCTTTTTAAAACTGCATGTCAATTCCTTGCCAACATTTTAGAAAGAATCAAGCCTGAATACTTAAAGATACAGCTCCAGTCATGTGAATTTTAGATGAGGGAGGGGGGAATATCTCTATTTTTCTTGAAGACTTTAAATTATTATTTGGGTTCGTGCTTCTCAAGTTAAAAAACAAAACAGAATAGTGTTTATTATTTAGGTCCTATTATCACTCTTCTACTCAAGAAAGAAAAGGAAGAAAAGAAAAAAGCAAAAGGCAGCTCTGGATTAATCAAGTCATGAAAAGGCTTCCAGATAAAAATCTCAGTTTCAAAAAATGATTTAATATCTTCATAAAATGGACATAGAAATGCTTCTGAAATTGGATTGTGACATATTTCATAAAGTTTATTGAGCCAAGACTAAATTAAATCTAAAATATCAGAACTGCCACCAAGCCCGCTCTGTGCTGCTCAGCTGAGCCTCCCTCACCAGAGGGACTCCTAAGATTTGAGCTCCTTGATCAGTCCCACGCAGAACCACTGAGCACAACTGCGTGTTCCCTAGAAAGGCATGGCTGGGCTGAGCCTTTGATGACCTGGTTTCTTACAAAGCCCCATCTAGACATTGACAAGGTGGCTCATTTCTATCCAGTGTGAATCTGGGATGGTCTTGCAATAATAATATAAAAACTTGGCCAGTGAATTACCAAGTCCTTTATTTTCTGTATTCTGACGCTTTGACATCTTGGGGACCTGCTAACCCTGGAGGAACTGTTCTCCTCTCCCAGCCCCAAGGACTAGCTGATTCCTAGAGGGAGTAAAGGACCCTTGTGAGTATACGTTTCATAGGTAAAGCCACCAGTCCAGCGCCCACAGCCCACCGCCTCCGCCATGGGGCTCTCACACTCTGGGTCACCGTCCCCCTACTCCATCACCCCAGGGCAGGTACCAGACAACCAGGGGTTGCCCCTGCACCACAGAGCCCACTGGAATGATTCATACTCACCAATCCCAAGCCTGCTTACGCTGCCTCACCTGTCCCTTCCCATAAAAACAAAATAAAGGCCCTTGCCCACAGTACCCTCAATTCCTCTGTCTATGGCCTATCTTGGTGTTTCCATATATGGCAACTCTCTTCCTGGGAACTTTGAGAAACAAACTGTCTTTTCAATGGCAGTCATGTTCTTATCTGTTGGCCTTACTATGCCTCAAATTTTCTCCTACTGCACTATATTTTGAAACACCTAGGGAAATAAATTTTCTTTCAACATGTATGAACACATAGAAGGAGTTAAGATGAAGGGAGTCACCCAGTAAGGAAGCTCTGTCCTTTAAGCATAGGCAAAAGTGTCTGGACAGAGCATTTCTGGCTTGATTTCATGGGACCTCCCCTGGCTGTGTCCGCTGGCTCACACAGCACCCAGTTGCTCAAGCTTCTCTGTCTGAACACGTCTCCACGCAGTCCCATGACTGGAGCATTTGGATCTTCTTTTGGGCTGTCTTGAAGTTGATGATAATCTCCATCTGCCCAAGTTAGACATTTTTTGATGAAGGTCTTAACAGGAACGTGCTTGTGCCCGTCACAGCTAGTGAGCCCTGAGCTGATGAGGAAAGTAAGTGCAGATATCTGTGGATGAGGACTGTTCTCACACCCCAGACAGTTCATGTGGACTCCCAGAAATAACTGGTTACATTTATTCTTGCTTTAGGACAAAGAACATGGGAAATATTCATTTTTTAATTTACCAAGTGGTTGATATATTTTCCTCACCCCAGCTTTATTGAGGTATAATTAACAAATAGAAATTGCATATATGGAAATCAGCGTGTTGAAGAGATGTTGGCATCCCCATGGTCATTGCAGCACTTCACAATAAATAAGATATGGAAGTAGCCAAGGTGTCCACATCAGATGGATGGATGACAAACATGTGATCTACATATTCAAGAGAATACTATTTAGCATTTAAAAAGATGAAAATCTTGTAATTTGAGACAACATGATAAACCTGTAGCACTTTATGCTGCTTGAAATAAGCCAGGCACAGAAAGGCAAGTATTGCATGATATCACTTATAGGTAGAATCTTAAAACGTTGAACTCATAGAAGTGGAATGATGGTTACCAAAGGCTGAGGGAGAGGAGTGTATGAAGAAACAAGAGATGTTGATCAACAGGTACAAAGTTTCAGTTAGACAAGGAGGACTAAGTGTTAGTGATCTATTGCCCAGAATGGTGACTATAATAAATAATAATGCATTGTATCAAAATATTTTTACCACAAAAAAATGAAAAGCATGTAAAGTAATGAATTTAATGAGCCTCAATTAATCATTCCACATTGTAAACATATATCAAAATATCGCATTGTACCCCATAAATATGTAGAACTATTTGTCAATTAAGAATAAAATTTTTAAAATTAATATTAAAAATTACATATACTTACATGATGTTTTAATCTAGGTATATATTATGAAATTATCAAATCAAGCAAGTTAGCATATACTTATTTTTTTGGGGTGGCGAAAACATTGAAGATCTACTCTCTTAGTCAATTTCAAATATACAAGGAAGCATTATTAACCATTGTCACCATGTTGTGCAATAAATCTCCAGAACTTATTTATCCTCTGTAACTGAAAGTTGTACCCTTCGACCAAGATCTCCCCATTCTTCCCAAAACATCCAGCCTCTAGTAAACAACATTCAACTTTCTGCTTCTGTAATTGAAATGCAGCTTAGTTGCTCGCTACATTTAGAGTCCAGTTAAAAAAAAAAAAGTAAAGTCTAATACCAAAAAAAGTGAATGTATTCCAAAGCTCACTTGGGTAAGAGGCATAGATGTCCTGCTATACTGCTTCACCTTTGGAGCAGAAAGCGGGCATTTTTATAAGGTGGCGGGGTGGGGAATGAGCAATGGCAGGGTTCCCCCTGTTAGGTTGGTGCCTTGTCTATCGACAGTTGAGTTGGCGCCTTCCTGGACAGATGTAAGTTGTAAACGTGGCAAAGCAGGCATGCTTTCCATATGCCCTCTAGTGGACCAAAGTTCCGAGACAACCCCCTAGAGGTGAAAATTCCATGGGTTACGCTTTGGTCGGCAAATTGACCGTCAGCTCTCCAGGAGAGATCCATCTTGGAGCGCATAGTTAGATGCCCTGTAAGGAATGTCTCATGGGGCGGGGGAGGGGAACGTGAAAGGTCACATTTGCATTTCTGAAGGGCTAGGTAGGAAATAGGAAGCTGGGGAAATGAGAAAAGAACAGATAGAGGGAAAACTAACGAAACCACCTCTTAGAAAAATGGGGGTAGTCAGTTATGCTTCTCTGAGTTGGACTTTCTTAGATTCCACAGATGAGTAAGATCATGTAACTTGTCTTTCTACGCCTGGCTTATTTCATTTTGCATAATGACCTCCAGGTTTATCTATATTGTCCCAAATGATAATGTTTTGTTTTCTTAGGCTGAATAGTATTCCACTGTGTATAATGCTGTATTTCTTTATCCATTAGTGAACAATATTCTGTGATTATGTCATACTGTATTGTGCTGTGTTGTACTATCCTACTTGCCATGGACCTTAATATCTCCTCACTCTCTTAATACCTCCTTACTCTAAATTTTATTTGCAATAAAATTTAGTCTAGGCTCCCAGGAAGGACCTAAGTATGTGTGCATGTGGCTTTGCTTTGCACAACCTTCCACATCTTATGGAAATAAGGAGTCCTAAGAGGAAAATCTCTCCTAATGCTGAGCCCTCAGTGCCTGTCAATGAAGACTCCATTACTCCTGTTTAGCATGTGTTAGAAATGGTGGCTTAGAGCCAGAGCTCCAGGGAGTGGGACTGTAGGACTCCTTTATTCTAACTTGTCAATGCTGTGGTGTAGGGCTTTGCCATAGGTGGAAATATGAGGTCAGCTAGATGGCCTGGGGCCCAGTCCTGTCATAGGATGAGATGGGGGTCAGCACAAGATACAGGTCACAAAGACCTTGCTCATGAAACAGGTTGCAATGAAGAAACCAACCAGGACCCACCAAAACCAAGATGGTGACCAGAGTGACCTCTGGTCATCCTCACTGCTCATGATACACTAATTATAATGCATTAGCATGCTAAGAAACACTCCCACCAGTGCCATGACAGTTTACAAATACCATGGCAAAGGAAAGAGGTTACCCTATACGGTCTAAAAAGGAGAGGAACCCTCAGTACTGGGAATTTTTCACTCCTTTATCAGAAAACTACTGAATAACCCATCCCTTGTTTAGCATGTAATCAATAAGTAACAATAAGTATAAGCAGCTTGAGTAGTTCATGCAACTGCTCTGCCTATGGAGTAGCCATTCTTTATTCCTTTACTTTCTTAATAAACTTGATTTCACATTATGGACTCACCTCAAATTCTTTCTTGTGTGAGATCCAAGAACCCTCTCATGAAGTCTCGATAGGGACCCCTTTCCAGTTACAACCCTGTACTAGAGAAAGGGAACAGGGCTGTTAAGTCCCCATTGGAGGCAGGATTTCAGAATGTTATTCTATTTCTGTAAGCATAATAAAATATACACATTGGTCTTTGTTCATGGCTCCTGTCACACAGCTCCTAAAACCCACAGAGTCTCCTGAGTGATGAGTGTCTTTTACATGCTGATGCGAGATGACTGGTGGGTGGGGCCCTGGATAGCTTCAGGATAGGGGTCTGGTTGCCAGAAAAAACAACCTGGAGTTAGAGGGTTAGAACTTTCAGTCCCACCCACTCTGGGGGAGGAGAGGGGCTGGAAATTGAGTTCAGTCACCAATGCCCAATGACTTAATGAACTATGGCTATATAACAAAACCTCTATAAAACCCCTAAATTATGGGATTCAGAGAGCTTATGGATTGGTAAATGCTGAATGTGCTGGAAGATGAGGTGCCTTGGAAAGGGCACAAAAGCACCATGTTCCCTACCCCCCATACCATGCCCTATGCATCTCTTCCATCTGGCCTTTTTTTTTTTTTTTTTTGAGATGGAGTCCTGCTCTGGCACCCAGGCTGGACTGCAGGGGCATGATCTCGGCTCACACAACTTCCACCTCCTGGGTTCAAGTGGTTCTCCTGTCTCAGCCTCCCGAGTAGCTGAGATTACAGGCACACGCCACCATGCCCAGCTAATTTTTTGTATTTTTAGTAAAAATGGGGTTTCGCCATGTTGGCCTGGCTGGTCCCAAACTCCTGACCTCAGGTGCTCCACCCACCTCAGCCTCCCAAAGTGCTGGGATTACAGGCATGAGCCACCACACTTGGCCCCATCTGGCCATTTTTAAGTTGTATCCTTTATAATAAGCTGATAAACATATGTACGTAAACTGTTTTCCTGAGTTCTGTGAGTTGTTCTGCAAATTCTCAAGCCTAGTGGTTGGGGGAGGGCAGATATCCAGGGAACCCCTAAGTTTGTAGCCAGCTGGGCAGAAGTGTAAATAATCTGGGCACTCCACTGTGGCTGGAGCCCAAAGTAGGGGCAGTCCTGTGGATCTGGGCCCTTTACCTTTGGGTCTGCAATAACTCTAGGAGTTAGTGAAAGGATGAGATAAATTGTAGGACACCCAGTTGGTGTCCATAGAGTTGGGAGAGTAGTGTTGAAAAAGATACCATTACTTGAGGTCAGAGAAAGAACATGAAAATCTCAAACTTAAAACAACCCTGTAGGTTAACTATTATATTACAAATTTGTAGATGAAGAAATTGAAACAAAGAGATTAAGAAATTGCCAAAGTTACAAAGCTGATAAGCACCTAAACAAGGATTTGGACTTGGATCTCTTTGAATCCAAAGCATTCCTTGTTCTCCTCACAAACCAGGCAGCCCTTATGTCAGCAGGTGATGCTGGACAATCACCCAAACATTTCCAGAATCTCTACATTCACAAGCATGGAGGGAGCATGGGTTTGGTCACTTAACTCCTCTGAAGTCTAAGCCTGCCTCCTAAGGATGCCATGAGGGTCAAGTGAGACAGAGAAATCAGTGTCCACTTGTAAAGTATGTTTATTATAATCATATCATCTTTGTTATAAAATGTATTAGCATCTGTTTCTCAAGACACACCCATGGCAGACTTCTGCACTGCCTCTACACCACCAGCAAGGGAGCCCAGCACAGTTCCTTGGTTTCAAGGTTGTAATTTGCAAAAGAATCATCCATCTGTGGTATGCCTCTGGTCAGGTAGAGACCAGTACTGGTGTCCTTTAATTACATATGTTAGAAACCACAGCTAATTCAGGACAAGCTAAAGCATTTGAAATAAATACCAGAGTGGCAGCGCACTAGCTGGCATACCAACCAGTGCCACGTTACATAAACAATCAAATAAAGACAAAACAGAACAAAGCAAGATGTTTAATGTCCCCCTTGTCTTAAATACTGGATTCAGACATGACTGTTCTGATTCCATTCAAAGAAAAAGTCAATTCCATGTGATGGGAATTTCATATAAATTATCAATCAATTTCATTAAAACTTCTGGAAATCATTTGGACATTGTTGATATCCATTGATATTTAAATCTCACAGAGGCACAGAGGCTGGGGGAAATGTGGGAAGTGCAGCATAAAAATTTGTCTAACACAGGGATGAATGAATGAATAAGTAAATAGACGTGGACCTTCTCTGACTTAACTGCAGGGAGGCCTACATGTGGAAACTCAACCTACAAGGTGTTATCAGGAATTTCTCCTTACTTCAATAAGAATATCTCAGTTTAGTGTGTGGCCTGTCTTTCTTTAACTAAATATTGGTGTGTAATTCATTCTACTTTGTTTGCTCTGCTGTTCAATGCATTGAAAAAGGCGCTAATCATGTATCCTTCAAACTCTACCAAAATATTGCTATGTTTCAAAACCTCATATTTGGACAGCAGGTTCTCTGTCACTTACTTACAATGGAGAATATGTTATTGAATGACGTTTTTTGCACTGCGTTTGTTACAATTCTATCTTCATGACTCTAACTTGTAGAGGAAGAAAACATTACGTTTATTGAGAACCTCCTCTATGTCACTATCTCCATTTACACTCATCAGTGAAATATGTGTTGGTCCAATTAGTCAAACAAGCAACGTTCTTTACTGAACACTAGTTAAATGCTGGGGACACAAAGATGAATAAGACACAGTCCCTGACATCAGGTGACTCTGACCAGTAGGGACAGATAGGCATGTTTTCAAAAGAAAGATACAAAAAAAAGGGCCAAAAAATACTAGAGAAGATTCTAATCATAAAATTATGTTCACAGGACTAGGAAGCTAAAAAGTAGAACAAGCTGGGTTTATATGAAAGTAATTGAAAAGAGGCTCACAAAGAAGCATTTGCACATTCATTTTCATTGCGGTATTAGTCACAACACCCAAGGTATGGAGGCAACCTAAACGTCCATTCTCGAATGGATGAAGAAAATGTGGTATAGGAAGTAAATTATGAATCTTGAGGACGTTATGCTAAGTGAAATAAGTTGTTTGCAAAAAGACAAATACTGTATTATTCCTCTTATACTAGGGATCTAAAATAGTCAAGCTCATGGAGACAGAAAGTAGAATGATGGATGTCAGAGTCATTAAATAACTCTTTGTTTTCCCTTCATTAGAATGGAAAGGGTTGTTTAACGAATACAGAGTTTCATTTTTGCAAAATGAAAAAGTTCTAGTGATCTGTTGTACAATGATGTGCCTTATTATGCACTTTAAAATGATTATGAGGTTAAATTTAGGTTATGTGTTTTTTGCCACAAAAAAACAAAGTAGGACAAGATCAGAAATAACTTCACAAAGGTTGGGTCTATCACTGAATGTTCCCAAGAACACCATGAGGAGGAGGATATTTTACAGCTAAGGAAGTTGAAGACCGAATTTCAGGTCCATGTGACATGGAAGATTGTGATTTTCCATTACCACCTCCCCCATGTCTCTTCTGTAAGATACTAAGTCTATATGATGCATCTTAAAAACTTTGCACAAGGCAAATCAGAAAGCATAAAATTTCTAATTTACTCTTTTGCTCCTGCAAACCAAATATGAATGAAATCAATAATCAAAAACTAGGGGAAAATATAGTAAACATACTAAACATTTTTTTTCTTATATTTATTTACTTGCTTGCCAATAGAAATGACTACCTTTTAAAAATAAAACTATGAGCTTTTAAAGCTGTAAAATGAAAACTGTTTTCCAGCCAAACAATGATTTCAAGTAAATGGAATCCATTTACTGAATGGTGGCTCCCAGAATGTTTTTATTGAATACAACCAACAATGACAAGAGTCACACACACATTGATTGCCTCCTCAGTAAGTAAGAGAATACAGGATTCTTAGAACACCGAAATAAGGTCTAAAATATCATTTAATAAAGAGATATGTATCTTCTCTTTAAAAGCAGTATTTGGAATTTTTGTTTATTATAAATTTGTTTGAAATATGAACATCAATTTAATATGCCAGAGAAACATACTACTCTTGCTCCCTGAAGTGGAAATATGAATTCTCTCTATAGATGAGATATATATTAAATAGTGCATTTATAGATATATTATTAGATTATAGCCATTGGTATTATTGATTGTCAAATAAATCAGAGTAGAGGCATACCGTTCATGTGGAGGTATAATGTGAATGGTTCTCAACCCCCAGGGGATGCTTTTGATTGTCATGACCTGCGAGTGCTACTAGCAATGAGTGGGTAGAGGTCAGGGATGCTGGTAAATATCCCGCAGTGTGCAGTACAGCCCTTCACAGTAAATGATTATTTGGTCCAAAATGCCACAAGTGCTGAGACAGAGAAATCCTATATTATGCCAATACTTTAATTGCTCTCTGTCCTACCCACTAGTCTTAGATCAATAGAAAAAAAAATAGGCTATGTTATTCCCTTCCAGGGAATATGTCTTCAGGAAGCATACTGCTCATGGCTGGGAAATGCTTGTTTTCAACTCTGGTATTTTTATAGGAGTGACACACAATTCATCCAAAAGGAGATAGAATGATAAACCGCAGGCAAAGAGGAGACCAAGTTCTTTTCAGAACTCTACACTGACATTTAAATCATATCAAAAAGACTGTAACAACTGGGAATTGGACCAAGATGGCACATTTTTTGATTTGCTACCAGATCCAGGAAGAGAATTGGGTCCAAATCAGTCCTCAAAAATGAGTTCCTTGTAAGTAAACATTTTATTTAGTTTGATTTATCCCATTAAACATTTCACTTCATATACAGCATAACAAGATGAAATTAAAATCAGAAAAAAAAATCAGCCCAGAAAATGATCAGTAAGGAGGGAAATAGTAGGAAGTCAAACAAAGAAGTAAATCTACTATATAAATTTATGCAACCAGCCACGTATGGTGGCTCATACCTGTAATCCCAGCACTTTGGGAGGCTGAGGTAGGTGGATCATGAGGTCAGAATTTCAAGACCAGCCTTGCCAGCATGGTGATACCCTGTCTCTACTAAAAATACAAAAATTAGCCTGGGATGATGGTGTATGCCTGTAGTCCCAGCTACTCAGGAGACTGAGACAGGAGAGTCGCTTGAACCCAGGAGGCAGAAGTTGTGTGAGCTGAGATTGTGCCACTGCACTCCAGCCTGGGCAACAAAGTGAGATTCCATCTCAAAAAATAAATAAATTATGCAACCAGGAGTCACCCCCCATGAAATCTAACTAGCTAACTAGGGCTCCTTTATCTCATTGGCCCTCACATGTACATGGGACAATTTCTTCAAATGGTTACCCAGTTGTCTCTGAGACATATCATAACATTCATTGATTATATATTTGTTTTTCCACTTGTTTTATTATTTTTATGCTATTATATCATGAACATTTGAGACTCTTGGTATGTGCTTTGCTGATCTATTGCTATGTATCCCATGACCCTAAAGTTTATCAGTTTAAAATATGCACACATAGTATCTCCCAGTTTCTTTGGACAAGAAATCTGAGCATGACTTATTGAGGTCCTTGGCTCAGTCTCTTGCAAGACTCCAATCAAGTGGCAACTGGGGCAGCAGTCTCATCAGAAGACTCAACTGCAAAATGATCTGGAAGAGAAATACATATAAGAAAATGTATGCTCAAGGCAGATCATCTTGAAGAAGGGATACTATTAAATAACTGACCAGAGGCAGTCGAAGGTATTGGACAAAGCTTGAAGGCCAGCCTCAGATAAACAGAAAGAAGGGAATGTACAAAGAGTCTGAACAAGTCATCACACACACAAAAAAACAAAACAGTGTTTAGCTTGTTTGAGGATTAATAAGAAAATCAAAGGGCTTCCGTGGGGGACATAAGAGATAAAATAAATGAATCCAGTAACAAAAGTGGTTAAGATAGAGGCCTCTGAGGACCACAGTGCCCAGTTTCAAAGTCTAGCTCTTCCTCCTTGATCCTAGGCAAATTATTTTGCTACACTGTGCCTTCAGTGCCCTGCTATAAGTGGAATGACAGTAGCACCTTTTTTTTTTTTGAGATAGAGTCTCGCTCTATCATCCAAGCTAAAGTGCAGTGGTGTGATCTCAGCTCACTGCAACTTCCACCTCCTGGGTTCAAGCAATTCTCGTGCCTCGGCCTCCTGAGTAGCTGGGATTACAGGTGTTCACCACCAGGTCCAGCTAATTTTTGTATTTTTAGTAGAGATGAGGTTTTACCATGTCGGCCAGGCTGGTCTTGAACTCCTAACCTCAAGTGACCTGCCCACCTTGGCCTCCCAAAGTGCTGGGATTACAGGCATGAGCCACTGCGCCCAGCCAGTACCTGTCTTGAGGGTAGGAGCACGCACATGCTAGGGACTCTGCACATCAGCTATCATTCCTACTATAGTGACTAATGTCATTGGTACTTGTTATTATTCTGCAGATAGTCAGACACTACAGGAGAACATGGGGAGAGGGGATAAAAGGCACGGAGTGACCATTTAGGGCAATTATGTCCTGAGTCTGTGTCCATGGTGACCAGCACAGGGAGAGGGTAGAGGCACTGGTCCAGGCAGAGGTTGACGGGACCAGCCCTTGCAGAGTTACAGTGAGGACCCAGAAACGTAGGCCAGGCCAAAGAGAACTTGGGGGCTTGGAGGCCAGTCTGGATGCCTGAACATGAGGGTTGAGGGCAAGGCAGGACTTAGGGATTGTCTGCAAGAGCCAATGGTGACATTTTTTTAAAAGGAGTTTGTAAATCTTTTCAACACCTAGTTCCTTCTCCTGTCTGTAGAGAGTGCTCAGTAAATGCTGATGATTCAAAGTAAAATTAAATGCATTCCAGCCATCCTGTGGCCCCCTCTCAGCAGAAGGTAGCATTTTAAAAATCAATTCAGCCCCATCAAAACATTTTTAAAGGTTCAAAAGTTTACAACTTATTAAGATTTCCAAAAAGAAATTATTGTCATAGTACACACACACACACAAAACTCTTTAAAATTCCGCATCTGTCTCATTTGAAATGTCTGTCTCACACCTGCATTTCCCCAAATATTTTGTCCTTTCTCCTCCAAGCTTCCCAAACACACACAAATCCAGCTCACACAGACCCCTGTTTCTCCCTCCTCCCTCCTTGGGGTTTCAACCTTTCTGTTTTTGTTTGAGGTTCGCTTTTTGTTTTGTTTTGGATTATTTGGGGATTTTCCCCCATTGTTCTGTTCCCACATTCCCTAGATTCTATCGGAAAAAAAAAAAAAGAGTAAAGCCAGCCATCTGACCCAGAAATCTTTCTTCCTCTCACTCTCCCTACCCCACCACCTGCCTTGCACCCACCCTTGTAGTGGGGATGGTGATAACAGGGGCCACAGACCCCTAGAAGTTAGTATCTTTTCTCCTCATCACATAAGTAACCCCTAATTTTTATTTCATCTAAATTGCTGGGCCAAAACCAAAATCAAATCCAATCCAAATACCTGTATTTACTTAACCTCAAATGGAAACTACCAAGAAAAAAAAAATCTCCAATCACCTTGTGATCATTTTTAACTAGAACCAAATCCATGACAGAAAAGTTAGTTTCATGTTTTCTAACTCTCTGATTGCCACTCACTTTGGAATTTTTCCGACTGGAAAGGTGGGATATAAACAGTAGGGACACTGGGGTTTACGTCCAAAGCACTGGGCAGGGTAAAAGAAGGAAAATGACTTCTCAGTGTGCACAGGTACCTCTGGGTGTGCTCTCACACGTGCCACCACACACACCCATGCGCATACCATATGCATCACACATGCCATACCCACATACCCATACACACACATATATATGGATATGCATGCGTGCACACATATACACAACACACACACATATACCCACACACACGCACAAAAGCTATGTGCCAACTCTGTGTATTGAGGCTTTGGCAGCTAAATAATCAATATGGATTTTTTTAACTGCGTGCAAATTACCAAGAGAGTGCTTGAGCAGTCCCCATTAGCCATATAGAGATTTCCAAATTGTCTTTGCTCTTCAACCATGTTCTGTAGACTCCAGTTGTTTGCTGTGAATACTGACCAGCTTTCATCTCATAGAGATTTTGCCTCAAAAGTTGGGTACATGGGCCCCATCGAAGCATCTCACATGGCTCCCCTTTTCTGTGGACATGGCCAAAACTGAGCATCCAGCCTCAGCAGTTACGGTCAAAGCTCTATATTTAACGCCTTGTCACTTCCAGCCCATGCAAACTATGCTTGAACACATCATCATCATCGCCCTTATTGCCACCATCATCATCATCACCATCATCACCGTTGTCACCATCACCATCATCAGTTTTTATCAACACTGTTATCACCATCATCACCACCATCATCACCAACACCATCATCACCACCATCACCACCATCACCTTTCATCAACACTGTTATCATTGCTACCACTACCAACACCACCATCATCATCACCATCACCAATATCACCACGTCACCACCAACATCACCATCATCACTGTTGTCACCATCACCATCATCAGTTTTCATCAACACTGTTATCACCACCATCATCACCATCATTGCCACCACTACCACCACCACCATCATCACCACCATCACCACCACCACCATCATCACCATCATCACCTTTCATCAACACTGTTATCATTGCTACCACTACCAACACCACCATCATCATCACCATCACCAATATCGACAGGTCACCACCAACATCACCATCATCACCAACACCTATCATCACCTACAGTCTCAACTGAGCCATGTCTTATTCTAGCTCACCACTGCCTTTCTCCAGCCCACTGAAACCCATTGCTCTGAAGGGTGGGAAACTTCAGAGGAAAAACACTCACAAGATAGATCTGAAAATCTTCTCTTAAATATTATCCCTGTTACATGCCCAAGTACTCCAGCCCCCACAACAGTTGACATCCCAAACCACACACTCAATTAGCTACTCTAAATCATCCAAGGCTCCAAAAGGGCCATGAGGCATCTGCTTAAATGAAAAATTCAAGAGAAGACATGCCTTATGTGCCCCTGTCCCATCTTCAATGACATGCTGGAGCCAGCTCATATCAGTTGGTGAGAGCCAATTTTCAATTTGCCAGGAATTTTAGAAGCTGATTCACATTGAATTGGTAGCTTGAAATCAGCTGTGGTGAGAGCAGTTACACCACAGAAATTGGCAGGTACTGCAAATCGTGGCTCCTCCAGCCACCCTCTCAGGGTTGTTAAACACTGACCAGAAAAAACCTCTGTTTTCCTCCAAGAAACAAGATATGAGGAGGGAGGAAGTGCATTTTAATACTTAAATAAAAGCTTAGAAAATGGATTTTAAAAATCAGCCAGGGTCACAATATTTCCTCCCAGTTTTTGTCCCAGGCAAATATGTTTTCTGTTTCACCATCACAGCATAGCCATAATTTTAATTTTTTCACATCATATTATAGACATTTTTCCTGGCACTATACTGCTTTTGTTACTATCATTCTAATGCCAGTTCCTCTACTTGTTTATTTTCATTCCCATGAACATTTTGGAACTTACAATATTCTTCTTTTTCTTTTTAAGACAGAGTTCTGCTCTTGTTGCCCAGGCTGGAGTGCAATGGCATGGCTTGGGCTCACTGCAACGTCCACCTCCCGGGTTCAAGGGATTCTCCTGCCTCCGCCTCCCAAGTAGCTAGGATTACAAGTGCCTGCCACCATGCCCAACTAATTTTTCTATTTTTAGTAGAGACGGGGTTTCACCATTTTGGTCAGGCTGGTCTCAAACTCCTGACCTCGGGTGATTTTCTTCTTCTTTTTAAATTTTACAAATGATACATTAGCAGATTTTTATAACATGACTCAAACAATACAGAAGCCTACAAGCTCACAGCTACTCTCTCCTCCACCGCCCACACCACCTCCAGCTGTCTCCACCCTGGTGGGGGCCATGTCTACCCAGTGGACTTACCTCCACACCCTTGTACTCTTCTATACACATGCTGACATACCTATGTATTTCACCAAAGACATTTGGGGGAACATTTACATACATAGAAGAAATACAAAGAACACTGCAAGGCATTCTGTGTAACAGTGTGGGAAAAAAAAAACTCTGCTTTTTCCTTATAGTTGAGTTGTTTTTTTTAAAATACCACTGCATTATATTCCATATATGGAGGTGTCAAGATCTATTAAGCTTCTCCTTTACTGGAGACTCAGAAAAGTGGAATTCATGTGTTCAAGGTGAAAATATTTTTTAATTGCAACATGCACTAAAACAGTTCAGAAAAAGCCAGAGAGCATATAGTGCCTCTTTCCCCACATATTTGCAAACTTTTCAATATAATTATTTTTTTTTAAATTTCCCAATCACATGAGCAAATTAGTAGGCATATGGTAGTTTTAATTTACATTTTATAATTAGAAATGAAGTAGATCATATTTTCATATTTGTTCATTTTTTTCTGTGAATATCTTTGTTTTATTCTTCGCCTATTTTTCAATGTTTTACCTTTAATTATTTTATTTTTTAAATAGGTTGCAAATATTTTCTACCAATCTATTACTTGTCCCTTAACTTTGCTTATCACCTATTTTGCTATACATAAGTTCTAAACTTCTTTTTTTCTTTTTCTTTTTTTTTTTTTGAGACACAGTCTCACTCTGTGGCTGAGGCTGGTATGCAGTGGTTTGATCTCAGTTCACTGCAACCTCCGCCTCCCTGGGCTCAAACAATTCTCTTCCCTTAGCCTCTCGGTAGCTGGGACCACAGGTGTATGCCACCACACCCTGCTAATGTCTATCTAATATATATATATATATTTAGGGATGTCTATATATCATATATATATTATATGTATATATTATATTATATATATAATATATTATATATATTATATTATAATTATATAGTATAATATATACACATATATATAATATATATTATATTATATATATTTATATATATAAATTTATATATATATTATTTATATATATTTGTATAAATATATATTTATATTTATATATATTATTTGTATATTTAATATAGTCACAAACTCCTGACCTCAAGAGAGCTGCCCGCTTCAGCTTCCCAAAGTGCTGGGATTACAGGCATGAGCTATCACACGTGGCCATCTAAATTTTCATGTGACCAAATCTGACAATCTTTCTTTTTATTATTTCTTAGTGCTCGCTGTGGATTTATTTGTAAACTCTATTGTCAGTGGCTTCACACATGCACACACACAATGGTGGTTAATTTTGGGTGTCAATTTGCCTGGATTAAGGAGTGCTTGGACCGCTGGTGAAGCATTGTTCCTGGCTGTGTCTGTGAGGGTGTTTCCTGGGGAGATTGACATGTCAATCAGTGGACTTGGAGAGGAAAACCCACACAATGTAGACAAGCACCATCCAGTGGGCAGGGGACTAGGATAAAGCCAGCTGGGAGAAGTGGGTATTCAGCTTGCTTTGTGCTCTCTCTCTCTCTCTCTTTCTCGCTCTCTCACCCTTGGGGGACCTGCCTTCCTGGTTCTGAGGCTTCCAGTCTGAGCCATGCTACTGTTTTTGTTGCTCCAGTTCTCCAGACTGCAGATGGCCTGTTGTGGGACCTCTCCACCTCTGTGATCCTGTGAGCCAATTCCCTGAATAAATTTCCTTTGTATCTCCTGTTGGTTTGGTTTCTGTGGAGAACCCTGATGAATACACACATGCACACATTATTTTTTATTTTTTTATTTTTTAAATTTGGCTTTAAGCTCTGGGATACATGTGCTGAACATGCAGGTTTGTTATACAGGTATACATGTGCCATGGTGGTTTGCTGCACCTATCAACCAGTCACCTAGGTTTTAAGCCCTGCATGCTTTAGGTTTTTGTCCCAATGCTTTCCCTCCCCTTCCCCCCAACACACACAGGCCCCAGTGTGTATGATGTTCCCCTCCCTGTGTCCATGTGTTCTCATTGTTCAACCCCCACTTATGAGTGAGAACACACAGTGTTTGGTTTTCTGTTCCTGTGTTAGTGTGCTGAAGATGATGGCTTCCAGTTTCATCCATGTCCCTGCAAAGGACACGAACTCACTCTTTTTTATGGCTACATAGTATTCTGTGGCGTATATGTGCCACATTTTCTTTATCCAGTCTATCATTAATAAGCATTTGGGATGGTTCCAAGTCTTTGCTATTGTAAGTATATACACACATTATTTTTATTTCTAATGCAGATGTTTCTGCTCCAGCAACCATTCTTGGCTAAGAGCTCTCCTCCAGGCAGTGACTCGGGTATCTGAGCTCTTTCTCTGCCATCTTAGAGACCTTCCCTGTGGCCATGGGACACAGACAGAGCAAGTAACAGTGCTTAGAAGTCAGTGAAGGCCGTAACAGGCATGGTACATATCCCTTTCTCCTACTTTCACCAGGCAGAACTCACTCACATATTATCACTCAGACACAGGGAAGGCTAGGAAATGCCATCTTCCTGCGTGCCCAGTAGAAGCAGGGCATCATTTGGTGAAGATGTAGCAGTCTCTGCCACAGCTTCTGGTTTTGTGGCTTGCTTCAGAAATCCTTTCCCACCTGCACAGGGTAAAAATGTTTCTGTATTCCTCTCTACTGTTTAGAGGTGATGTTATCTAAATCCATCTGGAATTTATTTTTGAGACTATAGTAAGGGTCTCAATGGATAATTACTTATTCCAAAACCTCTTTTTACTATTTTGATACCCTTCTTGATCAAACAAAATTGCACACACACATATATAAATGGCTCTGTTTATGAACTCATTTCTATTTCATTTATCTATCTATCCTTACTGAATCAATACCACAATGTTTTAATGTCTGGCTTTGTGATATGTGTTCATATAACAAACCCCTTTCCTTTATCTTTCTCCGAATTTTCTTGGCTATTCATAGACAGTTGCTTTTCTATGTCTACATTGTTATTTTAAATATTCCATCATATAGATTACAATAATTTATTGACCATTGGAATTTGGAATCTTTTTATTGCTATGAACTTCTTTGTATCTAAAACTTTGTTCATATCCATATTATTTTCCCTGGAGTAATTTCTGGAAGTGGAACTGCTGGATCAAAGAATATAACCATATTTAAAGTTTGGGGGATGGGCTACCAAATTGTGCTTTAAAACGGATTACCAAACCTTTTCCCACCAACAATATAGGATATGGCTCTTTTCTCCACATGGTTGTCAGTTCGAGTGTTACAATCTCTAACTAAGATTTAATAAAATAAATATCTTGTCTAAATACAAATGTATTTCATCTCAAGTAAGGTTAGCTTTATGTTAATGAATTTTTTTCTGTCTGGCATAAATTGCTTATTTATGTCTATTGCAAAGGATCATTAATTATAAATAATTTGATGTTTAAAAAAAAAACCAACAAACAAATGTGGCTTTTGTGACTGGTCGTCCGAGAGCAACAGCTTTGTCCTATGGTCCTATAATGGAATGCTGCCCACTTCACTAATATGAAAATTTGTGGAGCATCTCAACCTCCTGGACCACTCTCTTTTTGGATAAATTAATTAGGGGAAGATTCTGCTACACAAAGCACTGGGGTGGCGCAGCGCCAGCCTTCAGGAGCTTCCCCCAACAGCGACCCTTGATCGTTGGGCTGTGAACTGTCCCGGGCGCCACAGCCACCCTGCAGCGGCCAGCCCACCCTGCCTCCAAGCGCAGAGAGCGGCCACGCCGGCGGCGCCGCACACCCTCTGCCGATGTCCTGTCCCCCGCTAGGCCCCGCAAGCTGACAGTGTGGCGCAGAGGCCCGCTTAGTTGGGAATGTGGCCGCTCCCCGCAGACAGCGTCAGGAGGGCCTTGAGGAGCTGCCTGCAGGCTCTAGTGCCTTCCAGCCTTCGGGGAGCGCCCACCACACACGAGGCGGAGGCTCCCTGGACCTCCCGAGACTGAGGAGTTAACTTGGTACTAAAGGCCACTGAACGGGAAAGTGTCAGAGCCATGCAGGGAGCCTCCCGCACAGCGCCCTTCAGCCAACGCAGTGAGGGAGGGACGCACCCGGCGCCTTTGTCCCTTCGAGTCGGCCGGGTGGGCGGCGGAGGTGGGCAGAATGGGGGTCATGTGAAGGCTGAGTAAACAGATGTGATTCGTCACCCGGAAAACTCTCCAGGGCAGCCGCTGACCCACTTAGGACTGCCCTTTGTCCGGTCGTGATGCACATTCTGAAAAGGCCTGTTGTCGAATTCTTCTGCTGTTCTGCAATGTCAACAGACATGAAGCTCTGAAGTGGCAAATGAGGCACGGCTCTGACAAAACCCCTCTCATCCCCCGAGAGGCCGAGCGAGTCAGCCGCACGTGGGGAGGTGAAGGGCCCCAGAGCGCCCGCGCGACCTGCCTGGTGCCAGGCATGAGATGAGCTGGGACTCGAATGTTCCCACCACCCTCGCAAACGGACCAGCCGCACCCCAACGCAGAGGCATCGTCGCAGCAAAGGGCTTGTCTTTTTTCTGCTGGGAAGCACTTAACAAAACCCAGTGAAGCTAGCACTCTGTCCTGCATCCTGTAAGGCTGCCAGACTTCAATGAATAGACGCAACATCTAGTTAAATTAAGTTCAAACTTAAACAACAAATCATGTTTTCAGTGTGTGTCCCTCCCATGAATATATTTGCAGTATGATTGTTTGTGCTAAAAACTCACATATTGATAACCTATGTGAAGGCCCTTGCAGAAGGACTGGTGGAGGCGGATTACAGTTCCCAGGAAAACCTCCCCCTTAGTCAGGAGCAAGTCTCAAAGCTCCTCCAGAGACCATTTGGGAGCCAGGTGCGATGGCTCACACCTGTAATTCCAGCACTTTGGGAGACCCAGGCGAGTGGATCACCTGAGGTCAGGAGTTCAAGACCAGCCTGGCCAACATAGAGAAATTCCGTCTCTACTAAAAATACAAAAAATTAGCAAAGCTTGGTGGCGCATGCCTATAATCCTAGCTACTCGGGAGGCTGGGGCAGGAGAATGACTTAAACCCAGGAGGTGGAGGTTGCAGTGAGCCAAGATTGCACCATTGCACTCCAGCCTGGGCCACAAGAGCGAAACTCCCTCCCAACCAAAAAAAAAAAAAAAGAGAGAGAGAGACCATTTGGGGCCAACTTCACTAGAAGCGCTAATCTTTGGTTTAATACCACCTGTCTTTGAGATCAACATTTTGGGATCTTTGATTCAGTAAGCTGTCATATCAATGCACTTATGTGATGCACAGATTTATAAGAGTGCATAAACAGATCCCAAGGCCATGTACACAAGTTTGAAAAGAATTTTTTTTTGAACGACTGTAAAGGATATGAAAAAAAAATTTCAAGACCAGCTATTAATGACAAATATCAGTGAATACATTTGAAACAATGATTTTTCAATATATAATAATATTACACATGCTTATTAATTTTGCCACTATACTGACCACTAAAATGACTGCCCCTGTGGATTTTTCTGTTTACTCATTTTGTACAAGGCCTCAAATGGCTACCAACATCTATGTGAACTCCCAGCCCCAAAACCCACCACCAGAAACCCTGTTACAAATCCAAGAGAAGGGGTCGGAGTGGTTTTACTTGTCCTTCTGAGCACTGCCACATGCACCCTGGGCTTCTGACCAGCTCATCCATGGGCCCCCAGAGTGGTCAAACCCACTGCCAAACCAGGCTGTGAGGAGGGATAGTTGATCTGAGAAGACACCCCAAAAAAAACCTCCCATAGTCCAATCAATCAATTGCAGAATTACAAAATAAAGACACAGAAACTGCAGCTTGCATTTCAAGTACTGGCTAGGGAGATCTCATCAACCTAAACTCAGAGGATCCATCCATTCACTGGGCTGATAAAGCTATACACTGGGATCATGTGAGGTGCCTGCCCCCAAGACTGATTACCCCGGAAGCCCCAGGTTGGCCCACAGGGCTGATTGTGATGGCCACCATATTGCAATCCACTGATTTGGCCACAAAAGAGTAATGTCTCTCTGTGCTTGATGAAGTTCACCCCTCTTATAGTACCTGTTCGGTTCTGAGAACTCAAAGACAGGCAAGAAGGTCTTGAGCACCATGCCACATGGACACGTTTGTAGAAACCGGAGACATTGGCCTCCAGGGGAGGAATGGGAGATACAATTGCTGGGTTCAACTATTTAAATGGCTGTCACGAAGAGCCATCGTTCTATTTATAGAATTCCAAGGGGTAGAGCCTCTTGTCACACAAAGGTGACAGCTACAAGAAAAAAGATTGCATTTTAAATTAAAGGTTATTAAAAAGTAGACTGACTAGTCACTAGACAATGCCCAGAGCAAATAACATTTCGGAGCCTCTTCCCAGGTATTCTGAGATTTTGTTTTAATTCCCTCCTATTGTTCGAATACAATCTTTTTTTAAACACCAACCTATCCCCACCTCTCTACACTCATACTGCATTTAGCATCTCAGCCACCCATTCTGGCATTTTTCACATCCTGTCCTGGATGTTTGCTCACTTGCAGCAGTCCAGGCTCTGTGACTGGAGCAAACCATTTCTTATTCTTCCTTACCTGACAATCCACTTGCAATGCTGATCACTGTTTTTTGTTTGTTTGTTTCCGACAGAGTCCTACTCTATCTCCCAGGCTGGAGTGCAGTGGAGCGATCTTGGCTCACTGCAACCTCCACCTCCCAGGTTTAGGTAATTCTTGTGCCTAGCCTTCTGAGTAGCTGGGATGACAGGTGTGCACCAACACGTCTGCCTAATTTTTCGTATTTTCATTAGAGGTCGGGTCTCGCTATGTTGGCCAGGCTGGTCTTGAACTCAAGTGATCCTCAAGTGATCCTTCTGCTGTAGCCACCCAAAGTGCTGAGACTACAGCTGTGAGCCACCGTGCCTGGCCTGTGATCACTCTTTCTATCATCTGTCATTGGTACTCACTTGACCAAATAAAATTTTCTGCAGAATTCATTTTCTCATGTGAATTCAGTGTTTAATAATAATCAAATGGGAAAATAACCATGTCATACTCACCTTCCTGCTTTATTATAATACCTGTTAATGAGTTACAGTGTGTACAACTAGTTCTGAACCATTCTTTTTCCTTTTATCTGAAAAAGTAAATTTCTTTTTTTGCTTGAGTTTTTTAATTCAAAAGTTAAAGCTCCAATTAAGAGAAAGCTTCAGTTTCAGACAAAGTACTGATGTCCTGGGCAACGGGCCCAGGCACGGGGCCTCACCTTCCCATGATCTAGTGAACTTCGGGTGATGCTAAATTTTACCAGCCTTTCTACTTCAGCCAACGAGGCGTCAGCCCTTGCTGTTCCTTACTCACAGACTAGGCTGTATTTGTGACTTAATGAAGTCCATTTCTGGGTTATGTCTTTTGTCTGCATTCTGGCTTCCAGCCTGGAGGGAAATAAACTCTTATTACCTACCTCACAGTCAAAATGAACATTTTCTGTGGGTGCTGCTCCCCTGGGTTGCTCATTCCACTCACCAGAATTGTGACCTTGTGTGGGTCTTCTTTTTCTTAACATCCTGAGCCAACACACCTAAACAATGTCAGTGACGAAGGGTTCTTAGATGCAGACAGACCCTAACTAACTTCAGCAATGTACTGGAAGACTAGCAGGCAACTCACAGAATTGAGGGGAGATCAGGAGAGCCAGGCTCAGAAGCAGAGCAGGAGCAGAGAGGGGTCAGAAACCAAGGGCACAAGCAGTGAGGGGAGTCTGCTGTCTCCAAGGGAGGGATCACTGCCACCATCACAGCCTCCCCCCACCGCAGGCCATGGCCGTAAATGAGTGTTTTAAACCACCTCCCCCAGGGACGGTCCCTATGTGAGCCAGCATCTTTGCATCATTAATCAAGAACCCCTGGTGGGGGCTTCCAGTTGGCCTGGCCTAGATTTTTAACCCCACACCAGCTTTCGGGAGGCTGGAGGGAGAGAATCTGGCTCCCTTCAGCTTGCAGAGACAGAGAGAGTGAGAATTGATGCCTTCAGGGAATAGCCAGGCCCCATCCAGTATTTACCAATGCCACCGGGTGACAAGTGCTTGTGCATACTCCCCACTTTAACAAAAAATGAGTTCGAGGATGCAGGACTCTCACTCAGTAGCCAAGGCTGCATGGTTAATTAGGATGTGTGTTATTTTTATATTACTGCATAACATACTTCCACAAACTTTGTGGTTTAAAACACTCATTTACGGCCAGGCATGGTGGCTCATGCCTGTAATACCAGCACTTTGGAAGGCAGAGGCAGGCAGATCACTTGAAGTCAGGAGTTCAAGACCAGCTTGGCTTACATGGTGAAGCCCCATCTCTACCAAAAATACAAAAATTAGCTGGGCATGGGGGCATGCTCCGATAGTCCCAGCTACTCAGATGGCTGAAGTGGGAAAAATCACTTGAACCCAGGAGGCAGAGGTTGCAGCAAGTAGAGATGGTGCCACTGCACTCCAACCTGGGTGACAGAGTGACACCCTGTCTCAGAAAAAGAAAAAAGAAAAAGAAAACACACCTTTACTATGTCACAGTTGCTGTTGGTCAGGATTTTGGGTAAAGCTTGGCTGGAATCTCTGCATGGGCTCTCACAAGACTGCAGCCAAAGGACCAGATGGGGCTGGGTCCCACACAAGGCTTGGCGTCCTCCTCTAAGCTCTCACAGTTGTTGGCAGAGTTAAGTTCCTTGAAGCAACAGAACCACCTGCCATCAAGCTGCAATGGTTCTGCGGTGCTTCCGCTGTCATGGGGCTGCCCTGTGATTCCCTGTGGGATGGCCAGAAACTCCACACAGGACCCTAAGCCATGTGGACATGCAATGTCTCCACGGCCCATGGCAGAGCCATGGCTGTGCTGCCCTGTCCTGCTGGAGAGCCTGCTGTGCCTCTGAGCTTCATCCCCAGCTGCCAGCCTCCTGGTGAACTGACACACATGCCCAAACTTTGTGTCTATTGTCACTGCGTTTCTAAACTTTTTTTTGTAGAGACAAGATCTCACTATGCCGTCCAGGCTGATCTTGAACTCCTGGCCTCAAGCCATCCTCCTGCTTTATCCTCCCTAAGCACTAGCATTGCAGGTGTGAGCCATCACACTTGGCTTGCCACAGCATTTCAAAGAAGCCAAACCCGTATCATATTTCCTTCTTAGCAATGGAGGTGCGGGAACCAGCAAATTGTCCTTCCCTGTGGAGAGGCTGTCCTGCCATTACCCTCAGCCAAGTTCACTCATGTGCCAAGCTTTACTGTCCAACAGTCAAGGTTCTCCAGAGATACAGAACCAGTAGGGTATCTAGGTCTCTATCTGCATTTATATCTGTGTCTGTGTCTAACCGATACCTAATCTATTTCTGTTTATGTCTGTATCTGCATCTGTATATCTAATCTATTTCTACATCTATGTCTGTATCTGTATCTATATCTGATATCTGATCTATTTCTATATCTCTATATCTCTAGAGAGGTTTTAAGGAAATGTCTCCCATGATTGCTGAGGCTGGCAAGTCTGATATCTGTAAGACAAGGCTGGAGACTCAGGTAAGCACTGATGTTGCAGTCTGGAGTTTGAAGGCTGCAATGTCAGGCAGGATTTCTGTGTTGCAGTGAGCTTCCTACTGATTGGATGAGGCCCACCCACACTATCGGGGGTAACCTATTTTAATTAACATCAACTAATTGTAAACGTGAATGCCATCCACAAAGTACCCTCACAGCAACCTCTAGACTGGTGTTTTACCAAACAACTGGGTACCATAGCCTAGCCAGGTCGACACATAAAATCAGCCATCTCACTGTCTTATGATATTTCTCCTTCCTCCTCCTTAAGACACTTGCTGCTTTCTGCCCCCTTAGCACAGGTTCATGCACCGATTCCTGAGATATTCCCTGTGTAAGCCAGCCTTGTTGCACAGCATATTTGGTAATTGAGTGTCTCAGCTTTCTGAGCCCCAAAGAGTGGCTCAGAACAATACAATCACACACTATTATTACCTCTCCTGGTTCTGTGGCTTGACTTAGCTTAGTTGGACAGTTCTCACCAAGGTCTGTCATGTGGTTACAGATGATGGCAACTGAGGGACATCTTCAGGAAACCTTTGAGGTTTCCTCATTCATATGCCTGGCTCCTGGCCTTGAAAGACTCCAACTTCTGGAAGCTGCCACCACTGAGGCCACCTGCTCGTTCCTCTATGTATTCCTTTCACCCAGTAGCCCCAGCAGAGCTGGACTCCTTACAGGACAGCTGGAGGTCTCCAGAGCGAATGTCCCAAGAGAAACAGGCACAGTTGTGTGGGCTCAGCTCGCCAAGCCTCAAAAGTCACAGAGAGTCACAAAGGCCACCCAGGTTCGAGAAGAGACCACATGAAACTGTAGACATGAGTTAAAACTACTGCAGAACGCTTTCTCCCGTGTGATTTGACTCTGAAATTCACCCCGCAAGGACTGAATATAATTGTAGACCTGTCCTCTTTCAGGGTAATTCTCCCTGGCCAGGACATGACAGCATCTTCGGAAAGAAACATGGGGAGTGTATGCGTGCAGGTGGCTGGGTTCAGGTGCTCTGAGGCTTCCCTTCCCATCCCACCCCCATATTTCCCTTCTCCAGCATTCAATGCCTCTACCCTCAACTTGCCAAGCCACTGGATCCAACTCTACTTTTGATTCTTGGCCACCATCACCTGTGGGAACAAGAAAGAAGAGATTCTACAACACACATTTTTGGAAGACCTTGGTCTGGGGACATATGTTGGGATTTGAACTTCTTTTTCTTCCATTTGTCCAAGTGCCTATAAAAGTAATCATTCTACATTAGAGACCTAGAGGCCTTGAATGGCTAATATGTCATATTCTGTCCTATAATGGCAGCAAATGAGCTGCAAAAACATTGACTTTACTGAACACTTCAGTCTAAGTGACCACAGGCGAAAATGTAAGATGTAATTTTCCGTTTAGCCATTGAATTCTATTTTGGTTTTCTATCATTGTGTATAAAACCACCCCAAAACTTAGAGGCTTAAAAACAACCATGTGTGTTTCTTATAGTGGTTTGACCTCTGCTGATTTTGCTTAGGGTCACTCATGTGGCTAAACTGAGCTGGGGATGGGCTGGACTGAAAGGTCTTGGGGCTGGGGGCTGGGGGCTGGAAGCTGGGGTGACTGGGACACCTCAGTTCCCCTCCACAGGACTCTCCAAACCTTCCTTAAACCCCTAGAATGGTTCCCAAACCCTGTTTTACGTTTTAATGGCTCTCTGCATTTCTTCTTTGTTGTACTTATTATAGTTGCAATTTAAAGCTTATAGTTATTTGCCTAACAGCAGTTCTCCCTATGTAGTGTAAACTCTGTAAGGACAGGAACCATGTCTTACTCAGAATTGCATTCTCAGCACTTAGCACAGGGCGTCTCACACTCCCACATAGCAGGGCTGCACATGGTATAGCCACAGAATGAATGAAGTAATAAATGCACAGCAGACAATGGACTCAAATCCTGGTTCATGCATTTAGTAGCTGTGCAGCTTAAAAATCAGTTTCTGTCTACAGAACAGGAAACGTAGAAACTCTGTCTCTGGGTTGAAGTGATGATGAAAGCAGTAAGTATGCACACATGTCTGTAGCACGTGCTGTTTGTGGGAAGCACATGGACAGCCAGTCTGCCCGGGAGTAACCGTGTGGTGGGGTGTTTAATTCAGGGCCACTGGGCATATCATGGCATCTTAAAGTTAACCAATTCCTTCTGAGAAATTTAGTCTCTTTCAGGGAAACTCAGAGGAAAGGGGAAGGAAGATGGGGTGACTTTGAAAAGCAGCGGTTGGGAATGAGTGGATTCATCACAGAGGTGATGTTTGATGCAGAGGGTAACCAAGAACCCACACAGTTGGTGAACATCAATCTATGGCTGCGGCAAGAGGCAGCTCACAGGTACCAGGTCCAAGATCCCCGCAGGCCTCACAAGGGATGGAGAAAATGGACACGCCCCCGAGTATGCCGGCGGATACTGAAATTGGTGCAGACGCTCTGGAGGACAACCTAACACTACCGCACAGAACTGTCACATTCCCAACTCCCAGGTGACCTTGAGGAGCTCGCTCCTCACCTCGCTGAGGAAGCACCAACCTGACCCTCTCAGTGGGAAAGGGCAGTGAACAAGTAACTAAAAGCCATCACTGCAGATGGTGGTAAGATGTGTTCTGAGAGTAAAGCAGGTGTAACGTAGAGAAAGGGATGGAGGGCACAGGACCAGCTCTCCACAGTGCTGAAAATTGAAGGGACGGGATGTCTCCCACATGGGGACGGCACGATGAGGGACATGGAGGTAAAGCGAGGTAAGAGCAACATTCAAAAGAAGGAGGGCACGTCCACCAGGCCAGGGGATATGGGTTTCATACTAAGTGCACAGAGGGGCTTCTGCAGAATAATGGTCCTTTTTAAATGACAGCCCTGCCACTGGGCGGGAGGCAGCCGTGGTGCTGAGAAGTAGAAGCAAGGGCATGATGGTGACCTGAGCAGGCCAGAACAGGTGCAGCCCGGTTTTTTTTTTCATGATTCTATTCTTATAATTTTTTTCACCATGAACACATATTGTAACGAGAAAAAATAAACAAATGTTATTAAACAACATTGGAGCCATAGGGCTGCCTCCACTCTTTGCTGTGGGCTGAGGACCCATGCTATTCATTTATTGCCCCTCAGAGCTAGAGTTAAGGACCTGGAGGCTGAGACAGATGGGGTCTGTGACCAGCAGGTGGGGGATTCCCAGGAGTGGGGTTGACAGGCCGTAAGGAGGGAGCCCAGAAGCCACAACAGCTTGGTCGTCCAATAGGCCCCTCTCACTCCTATCTCCTGAAGTTTGGGAGGTGGGTACTGCCGACACCATGAGGGGAGCCTGGGAAACACCAAGGTGGCATGAAGAAACACCAAGGTGGCATGAACCTTGAAACCCTCCTGTGTTTCTGAATGTTCCTTGCAGGTGGACTCCCTTAGCCTCTGCTCTGAGTTCCAGACACAGTTAGGTGGAAAGCGCCAGGTGAACCGTCTCTGGTGCCCGTCACTGGGGAAGTGGAGTCCTGAGTGCTTTGGTTGGTGAAGAGCACTGCACACCCAAATAGCTTGACCCAGCTCCATTCTTAAATGTGGAAGGATGCTTGATGGGATTCGCCTTCTAGAAGTGCCTACATATCTTGGTTGGCACGTGTGTCTGAGGGAAGCACTAATTCAAGATGTTTTAGAGTCTCTTAAAAGCCTACTTGTTCTGCTCCTATTCTTTTCCCCATGAAGACCCTCAAAATTACCTGAAAGAAACCCCAGGTTTGTTCCTGCTGCTTTGTAAGGGTGGTAATGCATTTGCATCTGGAGGAAGCTGTGGGGTCCATGACTGGGCCGCCAGCTCAGCTACAGGCGGCCACACCAAGGTGAGACATGCTCAGTCCAGAAGACAATGCCCAGGTACCGAGACCACCGGTCCAGGGTTCACCAGTTGTCTTTGGGAATAGTTCTGTTCCACAGCCTGGCAAAGTAAACTCCGTGAAACTAAACCCTACTTTTGCATTGATTTCTATGATAAAATCAGACATTTTTTTCCCACTGAAAACAGCTTTAGCTACAAGTTATAATTAAATATTCAACTTTAACTGTTGCTATTTTAGAAGAAAAATGATCATTTTCCCATGAAACTGACCAAAACTAAATCACACAGCGCACACTCTGCATTAAAAGTTTAGGAATCCTGTCAGAAGTTACATTCCCCTGGGCAAAACTCGGAGGAGGGTAGATATTCTCCATTTCAGTACCTCAAACCTCTAGCTGTTTCTTTGGAAAGAGTTCATCTTTTGAGTATGAATCTTTTCATTGCTTCCCAAGTACATTTTACAGCTTTTGTTTGCTATCCTCAGAGTTTTATCATGCCAGTAGTCTCTCTTTTTCTATTAAAATAATTGTTTCAACTGTTTCTTTTTTTTTTTTTTTTAAAGCGTAGCTATTTGCACAAAATCAAGTTTTTAAATCCAGGTTAGAAGAAATGTTAAGGTAATTTAGTTTCATCTTTTAACATTAGAAGGAAGTCCCCGCAAAGACTCTGGCAGACAGTGACCAGCCTCCACCTGGACGTGTTCTCAAAAAGGCATGCACCCGGGTCCTGACCGGCCCTGCGTTGTCATGGGACTGTCCCTTGAGAGACCTTTTCTCACTTGGACTGGACGATGCCTGCCTCCCGGGCAGGAGCCACCCCATCTGCCATGACGCAATACAACAGCAAGCCATGCCTATGACAACGCTTGCTCTGTAGAGGCCGTCAAAAGTCTGCACTGTGTGGCTGATGAGCCCTCAACAGCAAAAGGAAGGACAGGCCTGAAATGAGAGCCCTCCTTTCTGCAGGACACGTCCCCAGCAACTCCATCAGATCCTCACGGCTTCCCAAGACCTTCCTTCTTCTCATTGAGTATTCTGGGCCTGTGGGGCTCTGTGGCGCCCAGAACAACCACAATCCTCCAAGGAAGACGGAGAGGGCAGAGTTCAGTGGGGTGTTGCACATCCTACTGGGGACAGAAAAGCCTGGTGTTGGTAAAACCGAGCAGCTGGAAAGGCAAGCAGAGATACCCGGACAAACCTACACAGGTTCCCAGGTTCTGGCCAAGTTCCAGGAAGCCCGCGAGGCGTCTGCTTCCTCACTACGCTGTCTTGGTTGGCTTGGGAAATGGATGCTGCCGATTATTCAAATCAAGGGGAATATTTAGAATACTCTGTCAAGGACAGACAGATGGTACAGAGAAGCCTTCAGTCCTGAATAATGAGAATTTTCCCCTGCTCCGTGCAGGACGTGGTCTGCGCTCCAAATCCCCTACCACAGACTCTGCTGCTTCCTGAAACCAGCTGGGAGATGCGGCTGCAGTTTGCTATTTCTGGTCATTTCTCATCCCATGATGTTATTACTCATCCCCAGGGAATAGGCCGAATCTTCCTGTTACCACTGCTTGCCATGGACAGTGCTAACTTCTCTTTATTTATTTTTGCTTCCCAGCTTTATTAAGGTACAGTTGCCAGATAAAAATTGTATATATTTAAGGTATGCAATGCTACAATTTGATATATGCATATACTGTGAAATGATCATCACAATACAATTAATGAACACATCGATCACCTCACATAATTACCATGGTGTATGCACATGGGGGGGCAGTGAGGACACTTAAGATCTAATCTCTTAGCAAATTTCAAATATGCAATATAGTATAGTTAACTATATTACCATGCTGTACATTCTGCAGAACTTATTCATCTTATAACTGCAAGTTTGTACAATTTGACCAACATCTCCCCATTTCCCCAAGCCCCCAACCTCTAACAACCACCGTTCTTCCCTCTGCTTCTATAAATTTAACTTTTTAAGACTTTCCATGTAAGTGAGATTATATGGTATTTGTCTTTATGTGTCCGGCTTATTTCACTTAGCATAATGTCCTCCATGTTCATCTGTGTTGTTACAAATTTCAGGATCTCCTTTTCTGTGGCTTAAAAATATTTCATTGTACATATATGACACATTTTCTTATTCATTCATCTGTTGACAGACACTTAGATTGGTTCCATATCTTGGCTATTGTGAATAATGCTGCAATAAAAGAAAAACAATCCTAACATTCATATGGAAGCACAAAACACCCCAAATAGCCAAAGCAATCTTAAGAAAAAATAGCAAAACTAGAGGTATCACCTACCTGATTTCAAACTATATTACAAAGTTATAATAATCAAAACATCATGATACTGTTAAAAACAGGCACATAGACCAATGGAACAATAAAAACAGACATACAGACCAATGGAAACAAAATGAATGCCCAGAAACAAACCCACCCAGGTAAGGTCAAGTACTCTTTGACAAAGGTACCAGGAATACAACATGGAAAAGATGGTCTCTTCAATAAATAGTTCTGGGAAAACTGTTTATCTACATAAAAAAATAAATAAATAAAATTGTACCTTCACCTTACATCATATACAAAAATTAACTCAAAATGGATTAAGTACGTAAATGTAAAAACCTGAAACTGTAAAACTCCTAGAAGAAAACATAGGGGAAAAGCTCCTTTAGATTGCTCTTGGTAATGATTTTTTGGATATACACCAAAAGCACCAGCAATATAAGCAAAAATAGCTTTTTTAAATTGATGACAAGTTTTCTCTCTAAAAGCAGAGTTCTGGGCTAGCTTTTGGTCTGTTTTACTGTCTTCACAGTTGAATTCTCCTCTTTGCAAAACTTTAAGCATTAAAAAAAAACAAAAAACGATGTTTCTGGTTGACTTGAGTTGGGTACAGAGGGGTTCTGCTGGGAGGCAGCTGGGAAAACTGTTTCCCCTGAGCCACCCATCAGCTGATGTCAGGAGGTTGGACACACACAGGGAGAGGACATATGTTCTGTTCAGCACAGTCACCATGTCCTGCACAGTCACACACCAGACCAACAACACAGGCATCACCCAGGAACTTGTTACACACACAGATGATGCAGCCCAGTCCACACCCACTGTGGCAGAGCCTCTGGCTGTACCCATGCAAGGGGTTCTCCTGTCGCAGGTTTGAAATCCACAGCCCCAAACAAGGGCTTTCTGACTGCATAGTTTCACCTATCACCTTTGCTTGAATGAACATGCTTTCAGAGACCAAATCAGGATGACAGTCTCAGTTATTTCTGGCAGGCAATCACAGGCTCTGATATGAAGCCATCTAGAATTTCTCCTCTTCCTCAGGGGCACTGCTAACCTCACTGCACCTGCCACCCTTCCCAGGTATGTGAGCAGAGGAAATGAGGCTTCGATGGAGAAGGCAACATTTTCCCCTCCTCTCTGGTTGATATACTCAGCTCCCTCCATGTTTGTTCATATGGTTTCACTTCTGAACTTTAGGAAAGTTTGCTTCTAATCTTTACATATATCATAAATGAATAGTTGGCCAAACGCTAGTAAAAAAAAAATACATGAAGTTATTATTTGAAAGGAAGGCTGATCGTTAAACCTAATAAACAATGAAGGCCTCTCAAAAAAAAAAAATCATTTTCTTCCTTTGCTGTTTTTTCTCATGCAAACCAGCATCAAAATGTTTCTACCTCTTGTATTCCAAAAAGAAGTGAAGAGGCTTGAGGAAACATATTCATCATAATGGAGAGACTCAAAGATAGAGAAATCAGGAAGACAGGAAAATGAAAGTTCACGGCAAGGAGACAGCATGGAAGGTGAAGAGCTGAGTGACCTGGTGGACGGGTGACCTGGGTGGCCTGCCTTTGGTCACCAAGTGGGCACACATGGATTCTGAGCTGACTACTGGCCAAGGAAAACCAACTAATGACAAGCACTATAGAGTCCACAAGGCAAACTAACCTGGTCTTTAAAAGAAAAGCATCTTTGCCAAAGATGAGAATCGATTACCCCCAGTAGGAGTCAGAACCCCAAGTCCAGAGGCTGCCACCCCAACATTACCTGTGATGGACACTCACATCTGCTCAGCCTGTGCACACTTACACACCTCTCTGCCACCCAGTGGTGCTTCCCAACACAACACAGGTGCTCAGCTATGACTCAGAATGTAAGGCTGCTTTATGGATGATGACTTATGTTTTGCTATAATGAGTTTTTTCACCTTAAAACATACTAAATTAATACATAAAAGGTTTTGACAACACAGTTTCTAGCAAAGATATAACACATGCACTAATTTTCCGATCAGTGTCCAATCAGAAAATATCACGTGAAACCAATTTGGGTGGTAGGGTCTTGATGGCTGAACCCAAACATTTTGCTTTGCATGTGAACACCAGGCCCCAGGGCCAGGGGGCAGAGTCCCATGACTCCTTCATTTGTCAGGTGCTCTGTGCTACCTCCACCTGTTTTTGAGCACTCTGGTGTGCACCTTTTATTTTGCCTTATTTTTCTGTGCTGCTATATTGCTATTTTTTTAAGTGAAAGCAAGTTTATTAAGAAAATTAAGGAATAAATCAGTGACTTCTCCATACACAGAGAAGCCCCGAGGTTGCTCATTTTTATGGTTATTTCTTGACTATATGCTTTAAAAAGGGGTGGGTGTGGATGCTTCCCCTTTTTAGACCATATAGGGTAACTTCTTGATGTGAAGTGATCGTGGTATTTGTAGACTGTCATGGTGCTGTTGGAAGTATAGCAGTGAGGACAACCAGAGGTCACTCTCGTCATCTTGGTTTTGGTGAGATTTAGCTAGCTTCTTGACTGCAACCTATTTGATCAGCAAGGCCTTTACGTCCTTCATCTTGTGCTGACCTCCTATCTCATCCTGTGACAGAATGCCAAACCATCTGGGAATGTAGCCCAGTAGGCCTTAGTCTTATTTTACCCAGCCCTTATTCAAGATGGAATTGCTCTGGTCCAAAGGCCTCTGACCTTTCCCCCTTCCATTTTACAAGGGAGCCCTTTATCCTAAAGGTTACAGAGGGATGACGATCCATCTTCTGTAACTTTTTCATGCTAATAGGGATGAAGATATTCCTCCCTACCTACCAGGGTCTCTTGTATTCCAGGGAGAGAGGAGTTCAGTCAGAAAGTGTCAGTATGCAGAGGGTCATTCATGACTCTCGAGTTCTGACAAAAGGTGATATCTGGGAGATTGATAAGTGTTCAGTTTAAGAAAATGTTGAGTTAGCTTATTCTGCATTCCTACACAAAGAGTATAATAGCAATACATTCCACAATAAAGCAAAATAAAGTAAAAATATTCCAAGTAAACTAAATGAGAAGGCTTTCCATGAACTAAACAATTGTTGGAACCAAACAGATATGGGGTTGCTAGCTGATTACAATGATCCCAGAATTAGAATATTGATCCAGATTTTTACATTACCCAACCCTCTTGTTTCTTCTGAGCCACAGTCATAGATTGCTGATAAGGGCTAGGCATGGTAGTTCATGCCTGTAATCCTAGCACTTTGGGAGGCCAAGGCAGGTAGATCACCTGAGGTCAGAAGTTTGAGACTAGCCTGGCCAACATAATGAAACCCTGTCTTTACTAAAAATACAAAAAAAAAAAATAGCCAGGCATAGTGGCACATGCCTGTAGTCTCAGCTACTCAGGAGGCTGAGGCAGGAGAATCTCTTGAATCCAGGAGGTGGAGGTTGCAGTGAGCTGAGATCGCACCACTGCACTCAAGCCTGGGAGACAGAGCAAGACTCTGTCTCAAAAAAAAAAAAAAAAAAAAAAGACTGATGAGACTAGAGGCTAATAAGGGGGGTACATAGTTTTTGAATCACAATATTTCTCTCTCAATTTTCTCATTTTTACTAAAGACAAATTATGGTATGATCAATTTGCTTAATTGTACTTGGCCTGATTATTTGCAATAATAATTATTTTTCACATAAGCTCTTTTTAAATTGGCTTTGATAGAACTCTGTTCCACAGAAGGAATCTGACATAAGACTTTTTTTTTAAGCTGAGCCCAGCCCTGTTTGTACCCTCAAATACCTATGAGTTCGGTAAATTCCTTTCCTCTTGAGGTCCCAAGATAATGTGGAGCTCCTGAACCTGTCAGAAAATGAAATTCTTTACTTATTACAAGTCAGAAACCCTGTACAAGGATTGCTGTAGACAAGGTATGAGGCCAGTTTTCCTAAGGGACATTTATTGGCTTTACAAGTTAAGTTTGATTCCCTAAAGGAAAGTATATCATTCCAATCAAAGCCTTGATAAAATAACCAGTTTCTTCAATTGTGTCCTGTTGCAAAAGAAAGCAGATTCTTATTGCACTTACTCAAATAACTATATTGCTATAAGTTAAGAATATTCATGAATAGTTTCCAAATTCTGGAGAAATTGGGTAGAAAAAAACAAATATGCTCCAGATTTTGTTCACAGAAGTATACATTACTCAATTGTTAAGCTATAAATAGCTTGAAAGAAAAGTTTCCTGGACTCTGAAAAATGAAACAGGATCAGTAACATTTTAAGCAAGGTTAAAAAGATTACTTCAGATTTCTATTAGTTTAGTACATGCAGTTAACCCCTGTTATACTTGATATTCATAAACATTTCAGCACTCCATGAAAGTTCTGAAAGTTTTTTTTTCTCTATTCTGATATCATAATCTCCAAAGTTATCAGAAACCTGCATTTAAGAACATCCATTAGAGTTTTAGAGTTGATTATAAAACCACCTTTTGAAGAGAACCAAACAAGACAACAAATGCCCATGAATGACAAAATGTTTTAGGGTAGCCATAATCAAAAACATGATTGACAAAGAAATTTGGTTACCTCTGTGGCATACAATGATTTTATGTAACAATTATAATTATTAGTAACATACACTTAGATATATTAGAATTATAGGAATTTCCTATAATTTTGAAACCCATACCAATAACATATTTATACAAATACAGCCCAAAAAAGCCAAATACCATTTCATATTTGACAATGTTTCCTGTATGATTTTTATACCAAATAAGCCAAATGTCACCTTTACATTAGTATACTACTAATGTTAAACCCAATTTTTAATAAAACCTTATAGACAAATCTATGCTATGTATTCACCTTTGGTTAACGCTAATAAAGCTCAACTCAGCACTAAACAGTAAGTCCCACTGCATGTCCACGAGCAGTCTTAAACTAGGAAAGGATGTGCTGAGGAAGTCATTATTTTTTGACCAAAATCATTCAAAGAGCTAACAGACAATTTACAGGAGACATACAGAGATGGTAGTAATCAGATAACATAAATTAAAGCAATAAGATCATTTTTCTTTGACCAGACTGACAAGGATATGGAACAGTAGAAGTATATCTAGTGTTGACAAGAGTTAGGGGAAGGTCTTGAAAACTGGCACAAGACAAAGATGCCCTCTCTCACCACTTCTATTCAATACAGTATTGGAAGTTCTGGCCAGGGCAATCAGGCAACAGAAAGAAATAAAGGATATTCAAATAGGAAGAGAGGAAGCCAAATTATCTTTCCTTGCAGATGACATGATCCTATGTCTAGAAAACCCCATTGTCTCAGTCCAAAAGCTTCTTAAGATGATAAGCAACTTTAGCAGTTTCAGGATACAAAATTAATGTGCAAAAATTGCTAGCATTCCTATACACCAGCAACAGGAAAATAGAAAGCCAAATCATGAATGCACTCCCATTCACAAATTGCCACAAAAAGAATAAAATACATTGGAATAAAGCTAACAAGGGAAGTGAAGGACCTCTTCAAGAACTACAAACCACTGTTTAAAGAAATCAGAGAAGACACAAGAAAATGGAAAAACATTCCATGCTCATGGAGAGGAAGAATCAATACTGTGAAAATGGCCATACTGCCCAAAGTAATTTATATATTCAATGCTATTTCTGTCAAACTACCATTGACATTCTTCACAGAATTTTAAAAAACTATTTTTAAATGTGCATGGAACCAAAATAGAGCCTGCATAGCCAAGACAATCCTAAGCAAAAAGAACAAAGCTGGAGGCACCACACTACCCAACTTCAAACTTATTACAAGGCTGCAGTAACCAAAACAGCATGGTACTCGTACAAGAACAGACACATAGACCAATGGAACAGAACTGAGAACTCATAAATAAGACCACACACCTACAGCCATCTGATCTTCGACAAAACTGACAAAAACAAGCAATGGGGAAAGGATTTCCTGTTTAATAAATGATGCTAAGAGAACTGGCTAGCCATGTGCAGAAAATTGAAGCTGGACCCCTTCCTTACATCATATACAAAAATTAACTCAAGATGGATTAAAGACTTAAATGTAAAACCCAAAACTATAAAAACCCTAGAAGAAAATCTAGGCAAAATCATTTGGAACATAGGTACATGCAAAGATTTCATAACGAAAATGCCAAAAGCAATTGCAACAAAAGCAAAAATTGACAAATGGGTTGGAATTAAACTTAAAAACTTGTGCACAGCAAAAGAAACTATCATCAGAGTGAACAAACAGCCTACAGAGTGGGAGAAAAATTTTGCAATCTATCCATCTGACAAAAGTCTAATATCCAGAATCCACAAGGAACTTAAATTCACAAACAAAAAACAAACAACCCCATTAAAAAGTGAGCAAAGGATATGAACAGACACTTCTTAAAAGAAGACATACATGCAGCCAACAAACATATGAAAAAAGCTCAACATCACTGATTATTAGAAAAATGCAAATCAAAACCACAACGCGATACCATCTCACACCTGTCAGAATGGCTATTATTAAAAGTCAAGAAACAGCAGATGCTAGAGAGATTGTAAAGAAAAAGGAATCCTTTTACACTGCTGGTGAGATTGTAAATTAGTTCAACCATTGTGAAAGACAGTGTGATGATTCCTCAAAGACCTAGGGACAGAAATACCATTTGATCCAACAATCCCATTACTGGGTATATACCCAAAAGAATATAAATTATTCTATTATAAATATACATGAACACATATGGTCATTGCAGCACTATTCACAATAGCAAAGACATTGAATCAACCCAAATGTCCATCAATGATAGTCTGGATAAAGAAAATGTGGTACAAATACACCATGGAATACTAAGCTGCCATAAAAAGGAATGAGATCATGTCCTTTATAGGGATATGGATGAAGTTGGAAGCCATTATCCTCAGCAAACTAATGCAGGAACAGAAAACCAAACACTGCATGTTCTCACTTATAAGTGGGAGCTGGATGATGAGAACACAGGGACATATGGGGGGAACAACACACACTGTGGCCTATTTGGTGGGGGTGTGGGATAAGGAGAACATCGGGAAGAAGAGCTAAGGGATGCTGGTCTTAATACCTAGGTGATGGGATGATCTGCGCAGCAGACCACCATGCCACACATTTACCTATGTAACAAACCTGCGCATCTTGCACTTGTACCCATGAACATAAAATAAAAGTTGAAAAAAACAAGAGTGAGGGAAAGAATTAGAGTGTAAATTGAAACAACTTTTAAGAGGGTCATTTGCAGTGATTTAACTCCAGGAATTTACAGTTCAGGAGCATTTGCACATGTCCTCCAGGCTATAGACAGAATGCTGTTGTTTATAAAGGCAAAATATAGAGACAACTTCAATTCAATCCCTAAAGATTCTACTTAATAAATAATTATTGAGCCATTCTGTGCAATATCTGTAAATCTAAAATGAATGACAGAAATGCAGTGGAAGAATGGCCATATGTATGGTTGAGGGTTTTTTTTAAGTGAGTTGAAAAAAATATGCAGAGTTTTCATTTTGTAAAATATAAGCAAAACACATGTTTGTGTACACATGAGAATGTGTTTGCATATGTGTGCATGTACATATAATTTGCATATGCCAGGAGCAATTCCGAGCGCAAACACAACTGCTCATAATGGTTACTCTAGAGATGTGGAAATCAGAGAAGAGAAATACAGAAAGAGTTTTTCTTCAAATGTGAGCACTCTGTGGCAGGTGCCCTCATGCCCCCAACAGCTCCTGGGGCCAGTTGTCTGTATTTCCTGACGCAGTCCATGTACTGAATGGCTTTGTGGAGTGCACCCAGCCCAAGCATGCCATAGACCAGGAGTGCCGGGGAATGCACATCTAGAAGCGACTACCAATCAGACTGATAGAGGTTGGTGTGGAAATACCTCAACTCCCCAGCTCTTAGGGGTACACAACTCAGGGATATTGATACCAGCTCCTGGAGCTCCCCTGGGAGCTAAGCTAAGCTCTAGTTGCCCTCCGTGGCATTTTGCTTGGTAACTCACCTTTATGGGCTTCCTCACTTCTTCCCTACTCCACCACCAACATCTCTTGGAATTACCTTCTGATATAGTGTGGACATGTGTCCCCATTGAAATCTCATGTCGAATTGTAATCCCCAGGGTTGGAGATGAGGACTCGTGGGGAGTGACTGGATCATAAGGGCAGAGTCCTTATGAATGGTTTAGCATCAGCCCCCCTTGGTCCTGCATAGTGAGTGAGTTATCGTGAGATCTGGCTATTTAAAAGTGTGTGGCACCTCCCCGCTCTCTCTCTTCCTCCTGCTGAGGCCATGTGAGGTTTTGGCTCCCCCTTTGCCTTCTGCCATGATTGCAAGCTCCCTCAGAAGCAGATGCCATCATGCTTCCAGGATAGCCTTCAAAACCATGAGCCAATTAAACCTATTTTCTTTATAACTTACCCAGTCTCAGATATTTCTGTATAGCAATGCGATAATGGACATTATGATACACCTTCTAAGCAAACTGCTTGCCTCAAGTCTTCTTCTAGGGGAACCTAAACTAAGATGACTTTTCATTGTCTCAATTGTTATAATAATCTTCACGCTTTTGTTTTCTTTTCTTTGCTAAGATACATAATGCTGCCTAAACCATGTCCCCTAGTTCATGGCACATGCTTGTTAATGGTTCCTGTAAGACTCCTCCTTGGTTTACTTGACCTCATTGCTTTTTCCCTTCATCTTTCACAATCAAGGCCATTTCTGTTCTCTGATACAGCAGTCTCCAACCTTTCTGGTACCAGGGACCAGTTTTGTGGAAGACAATTATCCCAGAAATAGGGTGGGTGGGGGTAATGGTTTGAGGATGATTCAAGCGCATTACATTTATTATGAACTTTATATCTATTATTATTACTTTTTTTTTTTGAGATAGAGTTTCGCTCTTGTTACCCAGGTGGAGTGCGATGGTGCAATCTCAACTCACCACAACCTCCACCTCCTGGGTTCAAGCAATTCTCCTGCCTCAGCCTCCCAAGTACCTGAAACTATAGGCGTGCGCCACCATGCCCAGCTAATTTTTGTATTTTTAGTGGAGACGGGGTTTCACCATGTTGACCAGGATGGTCTCAATCTCTTGACCTCGTGATCCACTCACCTCGGCCTCCCAAAGTGCTGGGATTTTAGGCGTGAGCCACTGCGCCTGGCCTTATTATTACATTTTAATATATAATTAAATAATTATACAGCTCACAATAATGTAGAATCAGTGGGAGCCCCTGAGCTTGTCTTCCTGCAACTAGATGGTCCCATCTGGGGGTTATGGGAGACAATGACAAATCATCAGGCATTAGATTCTCATAAGGAGCATGCAACCTAGATCCCTCACATGAATGGTTCACAATAGGGTTCATGATCCTATGAGAATCTAATGCTGCCACTGATCTAACAGAAGGCAAGGCTCAAGCAGTAATGCGAGCTGTGGAGAGTGGCTATAAATACAGAGGAAGCTTCACTGGCTCGCCAGCCACTCACCTCCTGCTGTCCAGTCCAGTTCCTAACAGGACACAGACCAGTAGCATTCCACAGCCTGAGGGCTGGGGACCCCTGTTCTAATACTCACTCTCACTATTGTATTTTAAGACGTTCTCCCAGCATATCATTGATGGTTTTTTTGTTTTTTTTTTGATGGATGCAGTTTCTTAACAAAGATGCATGGTGTTGTTTTCATGTCATGTCCTCACATTGTCTCTGAGATTTAGTGGTTGACAGAGAAGTCAGGTATTGGTAGAATCGCTGCTCTCTGCAGGTGCTCTGCCTTGACCCTGAGCACTTTGAGGAGACCGCAGTTTTGTTATATTGTGCCTGGCTGTGGACGTCTTTTTGCATAACTATCACTTGGGATTTGTTGGAAAAGACAGGTGCGTTTCATCAGTTTGGGAATATTCTCAAGCATTAGCTCTTCAAATATTTCTTCTGCCCCAGTTTCCCACTCCTCTCTACTGGGACCCTAACTGGCCAGGAAGATCAGTCTATTATTTCCTTCACTTCTCCTTTCTTCTCCACACTGCACTCTAGGTCATTGTTTCTGGTCTATCTTGCCATTTACTCAGTCTCCTTTCCACTCTGGCCAATCTTCTGTCAAGAAGACATAAATTTCTTTAACTAAATTTTTTTTTGCGTGATTACTGTAGATGTAGGAGCCATGATAAGAAATGATACTGAGAGGTCATATGTGCTCTTTGTCCAACTTCCCCCAGTGGCAACATCTTGCATAAGTATAACACAATATCTCAAATATGGGATTAACACAGACACACTCCATGATCATATTCAGATCGCCCCAGTTGATAGTACTCATATGTGTGCACGCGCAAATGCTTAGTTCTGTGCAATTTTATCACATGCATACATTCCTGTACCCACCACCAGAGCTGAAATGCTGAACTTTTCCATAACCACAAAAATTTCTCATTTTGCCCTTTTATAACCACCCACTGACCCCTCAACATCATGTTATCATTTCCCTGAGATAAATCCCCAAGAGTTCTGGGTCATGTGGTAATTTATGCATCATTTTATAAGAAACTGCCTAGCTGCTTGCCAGAGTCACTGTACCATTTCATGTTCTCACCAGTAATGTACAAATGAAACATTTGATCTTTCTTGTCACTATTATTTATCTTAGCCATTCTGATAAATTCTAGTAATATCTCACTGTGGTATTAATTTATATTTGTATTATCCTAGTGACTAGTGATGTTTGACATTTTCTCATGCTTATTTGCCATCCATATATTCTCTTCAATAAAGTGTTTATTAAGTGTCTGTTACGCATTTTGTAATTTGAATGTTGTTTTACTTTTGAGACTTCTTTATATATTATAGATAGTATAATGATCTAGACACTTTATAGTTGGCAAATATTTTCTACCAGTCTATAGATTATCTGTACATACTCCTAACAAGATATTACACCAAGCAAGTTTTTTTTTTATTTGATAAGTTTTGATTTGGCTGTGTTTTGTAACATGAATTATACTTTCAGTGTCAAGTCTAAGAACTTTTTGCCAAGACCTAGATCCCAAAGGTTATTTATGGTTTTTTCTAAAACTTTTTGTTTTATAGTTGTATTTGCATCCAATATCCATTTTCTTTCTTTCTTTCTTTCTTTTTATTGCATTTTAGGTTTGGGGGTACATGTGAAGAACATGCAAGATTGTTGCATAGGTACACACATGGCAGTGTGATTTGCTGCCTTCCTCCCCATCACCTATATCTGGCATTTCTCCCCATGCTATCTCTCCCCAACTCCCCACCCTCCACTAATATCCATTTTAAGTTAATTTTTATATGAGGTGTAAAGTTTAAGTCAAGGTTCTCTCTTATTCTGGCTGATGGCTACGTAACTGTTCTAGCACCTTGTTTTGTTTGTTTGTTTGTTTGTTTTTGAGACAGGGTCTTGCTGCCCGGTCACCCAGGCTGGAGTGCAGTGGAGTAATCATGGCTCGCAGCAGTCTCAATTTCCCCAGGCTCACTTAATCTTCCCACCTCAGCCTCCCAAGTAGCTGGGACTGCAGATACCCACCACCACACCCAGCTAATTTTCATGTTTTTTGTAGAGACAGGGTTTCACTGTGTTGCTCAGGCTGGGATTCCAGCACCTTTATTGAAAGTTTATCCTTCCTTCATTGAATTGCTTTTGTACCTTGATAAAAAATAAGTTGAGCATGTTTGCATGGGCCTATTTCTGGTTCTCTGTTCTTTTCCGTTGAGCAATGTTCCTATTGATCTGCCAGTTCTACACTGTCTTCATCACTGTGGTTATAGAGGAAGACTTAATATTGGCTACAGTGATTCCTCTCTTTTTACCTTTTCTCAAGGGTCTTTTAGTCATTCTAAGGTCTGTGCTTTTCCCTATAAATCTTATAATAAGCTTTTTATATCTAACAAAAATAATCTTACTGAAGGTTTTGATAGGAATTGATCAATTTGTCAATAATTGATATCTTTACTATTTCACTTTCTGTTTCCAATTTTTTTTTATTATTGCTTCATAAAACCCTGTTTTTCTTAGTGAACAAAACTATTATCTTTCCGAGTATAGTTTTGTAAATGTATATTTTATCAAAGTGTAATATACACACAAACAGTACACAAATCCTGAGTGTACAGCTCAGTGAATTTTCAAATGAAATGCACCATGGAACCAGCACCCTAATCATGAAACATGACATGACCATCATCCCAGAGTGGCTCTGTACCTCTCCCAGTCCCCATCAATGCCCTCCAAGGGGAGCTCGTACCCTGCCTCCTAAACCTACCGGTAAGCTTTAACTTTAAAAAATTTCATATCAATGGGATCATGCAGTTCATACACTTTTTTGTTTCTTTCACTCAGAATAATTTGAGAGATATATCTATATTTTTCTTCTCAGAGTTAAATATTATTCTTTTATATAAAATGGAAATTTCTATTGTTGGTGGGACTTTTGAGTTATTCCTAGTTTGGGCTGTAATGAATAGTGCTGCCATAAACTGTGTATATGTTTCTTAGTAAACATATTTACACACTAATACACCTGGGAGTGAAATAACAGGGTCAGAAGATGTATATACTTCAGCCTTAGGAAAGTCTTCTGAAGGCTTTCCAGAGTGGATAAACCAACTTACACTTGTACTGGCTCCATGTCCCCACCATGTGGTACTGTTTGTGACTTTCATTGGAGCCAATGTGGTGTGTAATAGTATTACACTGAGATTTTGATTTTCATTTCCCCGTGGCTAACAAAGTTGAGAAATTTTCATTCTTTTATTACTGATTTGAACATTTTACTTATCAAATTTCCTGTTCAACTGCTTTGACCATCTTTCTATCGAATTGCCTATCTTTTTCCTACTGAGTTCTTTACATATTCTGGATAGAGTCCTTTGTCATGCATGTGTGTATTTATACACAAACACACACACACACACACACACACACACACACACACACCCCACATCACAGAACAAACATCTCTTCTGTCCTTTGTCTTTCCACAAGTCTTTTGATCAAAAGACATTCTTAATTGTATATAATCCAATTTTTCTTATACTCTTGCTTAAGCATTTTCATTGCATATCCCTTAATTGTCTTTTATTGTTCTTGTATAACACCCTTGTTGAGATATAATTCACATACATACAGATCACCCATTTAAAATGTACAATTCAATGGGCTTTAGTATATTCAGTTAGACAACCATTATCACAATCCATTTTTGAAAAATTTCAGCATCCCAAAAAGAAAGTACATACTGTCATTTTCCCCCAACATCTATCCCCTCAGCCCTATACAACTACTAATTTTTCTTTATAGATTTAGGCACTACCCTTTCTTTTTCCTTTTCTTTTCTTTTCTTTCTTTCTTTTTTAGTGGAGGGAGGCGAGAGTTGGATCTTTCTCATTTGCATTGCAGGTTTTCCTCAAATGTTTGATGTTTTATTGCTGTCATTTATGTGTGAGAGAGGCACTAAAATATTTATTAGAAGTGCTGTCTCTGCACCTCACTGTAACAAAACAAGGCAGCATTTTCTTTGAGGTCTCCCAGCCAATATCTGTGACTCCTTTGTCTAAGTGCCCTCATGTGCAAAGCCTCTGTATTTCAACATCTCAAGAATAAATCTTGAGATCCTAGAGGGCAGAAGGAGACATGCAGACACCTGCTGCAGCGGGTAGTGGAGAAAGGGACCCAGGGAACACAGCTGCTTCACAGAGACTTCCCAGCTTTCATGCCGTGTTCAGGCTCACACTCAACCCCACCTGCCAGAGTACCTGTTGTCTTCCATTCAGAGCTTTCAGTGATTCTTCAAGGCAAATGTGCTCATTCTTCATCAGTATCACCCTGTGCAGGCACCAGATGCTCATTTCATCTTCTCTTTTAGATCAGTTACATCCTCCACCACTTTACATCTTTCCAAAATGTCTATGTCTTTTATCTGCATTTTCTTTTCTCTTATTCCCTTTGTTCTTGTAGGTAGATCTTGTTTACTTATTTACTCATTCATGTATTTATTCATTTTAGTAAAGACTTAAAGGTAAAACTATAAATTTATGTGATTTTAGTAGGTTTTGGAAAAAGAGAGATGGTTAAATGCCTTTCAAATAGAGATCTTTTGTTAGTCAATGATTACGTTTTTACTAATTTGATTATAATAGACCAATTTGAATTGAATTAATTGGATTTCTCTCACTATTAGTGAAGAATGACATCTTGTCTTGTTAGATTTCTCTTTCTGTAAATTAACCTAATGATATCCTTTGATGATTTCTTTGTTTCTTATCTTTTACCTTTGTTGATGTATGAATGCTTCCTAGATCCTAAATGTTAATCATCTTACTGATTTAGACACTATAAACATCTACCAGTACTCTTTCTGTTAACTTCATGGAACCGATTCCATGTACTTCATGGAAGAAACATTTTATGATTTTGATATAGTCAAATTTATTAAATTTTGGCCTCATTCTTCATGCTTTCAGGGACTTGTTTAAAACATCATCTCACATTCCAAGATTGCTGAAATATTTTATTTTTTTCTTCCATTTACTTTATAGTCTTACCTTTTGCATTTAGGTCTGTACCTATATTGTTCAAATATGGCATGATATCAGGATGTAGCTTCATTTTTCTCAGTTTAAAAAGCCAACTTTGCCATCAACATTTACTGGATAATCTACCCTTTTCTTTTAATGTCACTTCATATGTAAAAGATATATGTGAACCCTTGGATCTGTTACTCGGCCATCCATTCTGTTTCACTGGTCTCTGCATGATCCTTTCTTGTTACCATGCTGTTGTTTTGGGGTTTGTTTTATTACTATGGCTTTGTGATATATCTAAGCCTTGTGTAAGGTGAGTTTCTTAACCCACCCCATTGGCTTTTTGCTCAAAAAGGAGAATCTCTATTTCACCAAATAAATTTTAGAATCACTTTTCTTTTTCTTTCTTTCTTTTTTTTTTTTTTTTTGAGACAGAGGCTCACTCTTTCACCCAGACTGGAGTGCAGTGGCACGATCTCAGCTCCCTGCAACCTCTGCCTCCTGGGTTCAAGCGATTCTCCTGCCTCAGCCTGTCACTGACATTACAAGTGCCCACCACCTCACCTGGCTAATTTTTGTATTTTAGTAGAGACAGGGTTTTACCATGTTTGGCCAGGCTGGTCTCGAACTCCTGACTTCAAGCAGTCCACCTGCCTCAGCCTCCCAAATTGCTGGGATTACAAATGTGAGCCACCATGCCTAGCCTAGAATCACTTTTTTGTTTCCCAAGATATTCTGCTAGGATTTCATTGCAGTTATATTAAACATTTTAAAAATCAGCTTCTTGATAAATGATGTCTTCCCCTTCATTAATATGGCTTATCTTTCCATTTTTTCAGCTCTTCTTTCATGTCCTATAATAGGGAGTTAAGTTTTTTCTCCATAAATGCCTTATACATTCTTATTAGATCGTGCCTACATAGTTCATTTTCATGTTGCAGTTTTATTTTCCAGCTGTTTATTGCTGACAAATAAGAATAATGATGAGTGTTCTTATTTCTTGATCTTATACCTGGCCACCTTTGAGGCTGACATTTGTAGTTGTTAAAACTTGTCATCATTTTGCTCTCAACATGGCTCTAAGCAATGTTTCAGTGATGGCTGCCTTCATTTTCAGGAAAAGAGATCCTCCCACAGTAAATTTTTATACCTTTGTGAAATGTATTCATTTGAAGAGACAAAAAGGAGAGAGAGAAAATGGAAAGCTCTTAGCTAAAAGCCAGTCGAAGGGATCTATGCAGTTCCAGAATCACCTCCCTGAGGACGTGACAGAGGCTGAAGGCTGCATTGTTAGGAGCAGTCTGGGCTCCAGTGCTTCTGAAGATTCGCTGATTCAGAAATAATTGCACAGACCTAGGCCATATAGCATGACTAGTGAGTGACTGAGTGAGCAACATTAACAGAACTTGCAGTTTATTTACGTGACAAAGATAACATCTAACATTATGCAAATGAGACAGCCAAATGCTTAGGCCGATAAAAGGAAGTCCTCAGAGAATTTCTGACCCACCCAACAAGTGTTTACATCAGGTGCTTTTGTGCAGATAAGGGAACCTGCCCAGGGTCTTGTCTCAGCTTGCCCACATAAGCACTGAGGGAACAAGACAGAGCCACAGTCAGGAGGGAGGAGCCTGGCCTCTTCAGTTCCTGTGTGGTGGCCTGGGGATTCAATCTGTGAGGTGAAGGGCCTGAAAGAAATTGAAGAGGACACCAAAGATGGAAAGATATTTCATTTTCATGGACTGGGAGAATCAATATTATTAAAATGTCCATACTATCCAAAGCAATCTACAGATTAAATGCAATCTCTATTAAAATAACAATGATATTCTTCACAGAAATAGAAAAAACAATCTTAAAATTTATATGGAATCACAAAAGACCCAGAATAACCAGTGCTACCCTAAGCAAAAAGAACAAAACTGGAGGACTCACATTATCTGACTTAAAATTATACCACAGAGCTGTAGTAACCAAAACAGCATGGTACTGGCATAAAAACAGACACATAGACCAATGGAACAGAATAGAGAACCCAGAAGCAAATCCACACACCTACAGTGAACTCATTTTCAACAAAGGTGCCAAGAACATTCCTTGAAGAAAGATCAGTCTATTCAGTAAATGGTCTGGGAAAACTGGATATCCATATGCAGGAAAAATGAAACTACACCCTTATCATCTACAAAAATCAAATTAAAATGGATTAAAGACTTAAATCTAAGACCTCAAACTGTGAAACTACTGAAAGAAAACATTGGGGAAGCTCCCCAGGACACTGGTCTGGGCAAAGGTTTCTTGAATAATACCCTACAAGTCCAGGCAATCAAAATAAAAATGGACAAAATGGGAACACGTCAAGTTAAAAATCTTCTGCAGAGCAAAGGAAACAATCAACAAAGTGAAAAGACAACTCACAGATGGGATAAAATATCTGCAAACTACCACTCTGACAAGGAATCAATAACCAAAATATATAAGGAGCTCAGACAACTCTAAAGGGAAAAATTTACTAATCTGATAAAAAAAAAAAAAGGCAAAACATTTGAATAGACTCTTCTCAGAAGAAAACATACAAATGGCAAACAGATGTATGCACAGGTGCTCAACATCACTGATCACCAGAGAAATGCAAACCAAAACTACAATGAGACATCGTCTCATCCCAGTTAAAATGGCGTTTACCCAAAAGTCAGGCAACAACAAATGCTGGCAAGATTGTAGAGAAGAGGGAACCCTCGTACACTGTTGGTGGGAATGTAAATTAGTATAACTACTATGAAGAACAATCTGGAGATTCCTCAAAAAAACTAAAAATAGAGCTACCATATGATCTAGCAATCTCACTGCTGGATACTCGGAAGGAAATCAATATATTGAAGAGATTAACTGCACTCCTGTGTTTATTGCTGACAAATAAGAATAATGATGAGTGTTCTTATTATTGCAGCACTGTTCACAATAACCAAGATTTGGAAGCAACCTGTGTCCATCAACAGATGAACAGGTAAAGAAAACGTGGTACATATACACAATGAGTATTATTTCAGCCACACAAAAAAGAAAAAGATTCTGTCATTTGCAACAACATGGATGGAAATGGAAATCATTCTGTTAAGTGACATAAGCCTGGCACAGAAAGACAAATATCATATCTTCTCACTTATTTGTGTTATCTAAAAATCAAAATGATTGAACTCATGAAGACAGAAAATAGAAGGATGGTAACGAGAGGCTGGGAAGGGCATTAGCAGATTGGGGGATAGGAGGGGACAGAAAGAATGAATAAGACCTAGTATTTGCTAGCAAAACAGGGTGACTGCAATCAATAATAATTTAATTGTATATTTTAAAATAATTTTAAAAGTACAATTGGATTGTTTGTAGCACAAAGAATAAATGCTTAAGGGGATGAATGTCTCCATTTTCCATCATGTGATTATTATCCACTGAATGCCTGTATCCAAACTTCTCATGTACCTCCTAAATGCATATATATATACATATATATATATGTATGTATATATATATATGTGTATGTATGTATATATGTATATGTATATGTGTGTGTGTATACTATGCACTCAAAACAATTAAAAGGTTTTTTTAATTAAGAAAAAGACACATCAAACTAATGAAAGAAGAGGTACTCTGGTTGAAGTTGGGTTGGGGCCCTAAAGACTCATCTGTTCCCCTCATCTTCAGGTGGCCACTGAGATTTCTCCACAGACCAGCTCCTTTCATCCAGAAGACAAGTGCATGATCACCGGGAGCCCAGTCACAGGAAATGAGGGCCCAGACATAGGACTCAACCTGCAGCTGGCCGTCTTTCATGATCTTCCTTGAGATATTTAAAGTCTCCATTGCCAAATTGCTACCCCAGCTCTCCTGCAATTTACCAGGTAGAAGTCCTCCTTTTATTTATTGCTTTCTTAAGAGACAGAGAGACAAGGGTTCTGTCACCCAGGCTGGAGTGCAGTGGCACAATCATGGCTCACGGTTACCTCGAACTCCTGGGCTCAGTGATCCTCCTGCCTCAGCCTCCCAAGTAGCTTGGACCACGGGCACCTGCCACCATACCCAGGTACTTTCTTTTCTATTTTTGTAGAGACAGGGTCTTACTATGTTGCCCAGGCTGGTCTCAAACTCTTGGCCTCAAGTGCTTCTTCCACCTCAGCCTCCCTGACAGGCATGAGCCACCACACCGGGCCAGGAGTCTTCTTTAAATGGAGCATCAGACCCATTAAATGAGTTGTACACATCAAATTCTGACAATGGAATGGTAGTCACTTCTGCAGCCCCTCCCTTCCAAATGTGGTACCATAAATACTAGCTTCCTCACATGGAACCAGCTTTGCAACCAGCCTTCCATAGGTTGTGGGTGGAAGAGCAATCAGCTTACTCTACTTCTGTCTGATTACCCTGCTTCGTGACTAGCTTTCTTAATAAGGTTTGACACCTACTGATACTTGACTGATTTTCAGATTCAAACTCATCTTAGAGAACAAAGGTGAACTGTTGGCAATTGAAGCTGTCATACATATTTTCTTTTTATTTATTTTTTAAATTTTTTTTAAATAGAGTCTCACTCTGTCGCCCAGGTTGGAGGCTGGAGTGCAGTGGTGCAATCTCAGCTCACTGCAACCTCTACCTCTTAGGTTCAAACGATTCTCCCGCCTCAGCCTCCTGAGTAGCTGGGACTACAGGCCCACTCCACCATGCCCAACTGGCCCATGCCCAGCTAATTTTTGTATCTTTAGTAGAGACAGCGTTTCACCACGTTGGCCAGGCTGGTCTTGAACTCCTGACCTCAGGTGATCCACCCACCTCAGCCTCCCAAAGCCCTGGAATTCAAGGCCTGTCATGTATATTCCAAATGTAATTCCCAGAAAGGGTTCCAGCAATGCTGTGAGCCATGCCAGCAGCTTTGGCAGGTGAGCTCAGCCTCCCAGACAGCCACCTAAAGGAGAGGCATTCATGGGCATGTGCAGGCTTAAGGACGCTTATTAGCAATCACTCATTTCTGTACAGGAACAGTCATAAAGAATACTATCCCAAATACACCCCTCCTATATTAACACAGTAATGGAAACAGCACGAGTGCAAAATTTAATTTAGAGTATATTTATTTCCATAATTGATAAGCCAAATCAAACTGATAATCTAGAATAAAAAGTTGAATTATTCTCTTGATCCTAATGTTCTTTCTTTGTTAAACACTTCTATTCACTAGAGAAAACACCACAAATTGCATCTATAAAGAAGTATGCTTACATTTCCCTTTTAAACCTATGTATATAAACCTTTCATAAATACCAATTTTTTTAAATGTTGTAATAACATGTTCTCAAAAAAAGTTGGATTATTAAAGTATCTACAAAGGGCTTAACCTTCTGTGTTGTATGACCCACCTGGAAGCTACCTTCAGTGCCCCAACTGAACCCTCCCTAACTGCTTAGCCTCCTCATGTGTGGGTTACTGTCGGCAGGAGGGTTTTACATAAAAAGGACATCAGGGCTATTCCACACCCGTCCCATTTTCCCTGCTCAGAGACCGAGGCTGCCCTTACAGGTTAAAATGCCAACCTCCTCTTTGTCTTGACCAAACACAGTGAAGCTACTCCCTTACTGCTTTCAACTGACTTGCATGGTTGGCACCCTGCCATATCCACCAAATGAAATGAAGAAAATATAAACTCTTGACAAGCAAATCTCGTTTTGGATGAATGACAGTGGATGGAATGACATTGGGAGCTGGCCAAAAACTATTCTTTAATTTGTGTGTCATGTTTTTTGCCATTGAAAACCCAGGTTTTAAGCAATAGCTAAGTCCCCAGAGCATATGATAGAATTGTTTATTATCTCCAGGCCAAAGAAGTAATTCCAAGATCATTAATGAACATGTGCCTTTCTCTGAACGTCTGAAAAAACAATAAGTATGTGGAAATGTAACTGTGTTCCTTGCATGTGAAGTTAACAGCAGCCTGAGTATTTTCTCCCTAATGTTAAAGGCACACTACAGAGAAAGAAAACAAAAGGAACAGTTGCTTCATTGAGGATGTTTTCAGACTAGCTCATCCATAACTGAATCGGTTCCCTGGATTCAGATGCCAGCAGAGCCTGGTGACGTTAATGAGGCCAGTGGCTTGAGGATAATGATGCTGACATGATTGTCCCAGGCTGTGCCTCTTGGGTGGCCAGAATCTTGGAGGCTGAAGCATTTCCCGAAACTTTTGACCCCAAGCCTTTACATTCACCATGCATTCCTTGCACATTCTTTGTGGGTCCCATGTTCTTGTTTACTTTTCTACACTGGAATCCCATTCAATCTGATTGGTATTAACTTAAAGGCTTGAAGAATGGTGTTTGAGAAGCAATGAATTTTCTATAAAACTGCGAAGGAATAAGAATACTTGTCTTGAGAGAAGGGAATTGATGTTCTTTTCTCAAAGGCTTTTCTCATTTCCACTAGCTGTTATTGGTAGAGTGTGTGTGTGTATATAGGCACATCTACCCCCAACCAATTACATATATATACACACACATACATACAAACACACACATACATATAAACACACACATACATATAAACACGCACATACATATGTGTATATAACTTATAAACTTTGGATTTATATCGACAACTCCATGCTTCAGGTCACCACCAGCGATAATTGTCCGTGGACAGAAATGTGACTATGCAAGGTGTCAGAGCATTGACATAATCTGGGCCTTTGTACTGGTATTTTTGTTTATGCTCATTTTTGCATTATTAACTAACAGGTCTGCCTCAGAACTAGAAATGTGTTCGTGCAACACACCGTGTTCAGAACCTGGTCAGTGCATGCTGTATGATGGATGAGATGGTTCATACGTTCACTATTTTCAAAGCTAATTGTCTCTTCTGCTCATTTCTGTAGCCCAACAAGAAGATAAGGCAAATTCACACTGAATTATTTTATTGTTGTTTTGAAATGGGATCTTGTTATATATCTCAGATTCCTGGGTTCAAGCAATCCTCCCACCTCAGCCTCCTGAGTATCTGGGATTACAGGCATGTGCTACCATGTCTGGTTCATACTGAATTATTCCTATAAAAATTATTTATTACATCTGTTATTTTACCTTGCTTGTACTGATGACATGCATGTTTTAAAAAACTTACTGCCATAATATTTTCCTTTGGTTTATTGAAGCTACTGGTTCATTGGTTTGTAGGTATTGTTTCGAATATATTTGGAAAACAAATAGGAGGAAAAGAACAAGTAGCATTTGGTGGAAACTTTTTTAATGTGTGAGTGTTGCACTAGGATCTCTCTATAGCCTCTTGTTTAATCCTCACTGTAACTCTATAAGAATATTAGTAGCTATAATAGTAAGACTATGGGCCGGACATAGTATCTCATGCCCATAATCCCAGCACTTCAGGAGGCCAAGACAGATGGATTGCTTGAGCCCAGGAGTTTGAGACCAGCCTGGGCAAAATGGTGAAACCTTGTCTCTACCAAAAAATGCAAAAATTAGCTGAGCATAGTGGCATGCACCTATAATCCCAGCTACTAGGGAGGCTGAGGTCGGAGGATCCCTTGAGCCCAGGAGGCCAAGGCTTCAGTACACTGAGATCTGCACTCCAGCCTGGACAACAGAGTAAGACGATATCTTAAAAAAAAAAAAAAGTGTGAAGGCATTTTCCCCATCAGCCTTATTTGATGACATCACGTTTTCACTATGGAAAGTGAACTTAAACCTATTCCAAGTGCATACTATGCCTCTAGAGAAGAGCAAATCTTAAGGTAACTAGTTGGAGGTGTGGTTTTAGAAGATGAAAAGTCCTAAATTCAGTCTTCTTGCATTTTATTCAATTATGCCTTTCATTATAAGAAATTATGCACTCCTAAAGGCAGATGAACGTTTTGTGATGTTGTAATGTTACTGAGAAATCTAACCACAGCAGCAATGACAGAAATGCAAATTACACCAAAACCCTCTTTTTCCACCATTGGATTGGGGATGTCCAAGTCTGACCACAGTCCCTCATCTCTGACGAGGTTCTTGGAAACCACCCTTGCTGCTGTGTGGGAGCATTTGCCACATAGCAGTTGAGGATGACAGTCTATCATGGTGGCAGCATCTTCATAGGCATTCATCGTTTTTCTTTTTTTTTAATTATCTTATTTTATTTTTCCATAAGTTATTGGGGTACAGGTGGTATGTGGTTACATGAGTAAGTTCTTTAGTGGTGATTTGTGAGATCCAGGTCCACACATCACCCGAGTAGTATACACTGCACCATATATGTTTTCTTTTATCCCTTGCTCCCCCCACCCTTCCTGCCAAGTCCCCTAAGTCCATTGTTTCATTCTTATGTCTTTGCATCCTCATAGCTTAGCTCCCACATATCAATGAGAACATACAATGTTTGGTTTTCCATTCAATAGGCAGCAATTTTGATCCAGAGGGCCACTTCTAGTTTGTTCAAAAAAGATGATCAAGCAAGTCGGGAAAAAATGAAGTAGTTTTCATCGCAGCCGTTGCTTTATAGTAATCTTTAAAATGAAGGAAAGCCACATCTCAAGACTGTCAACATTTTTCTAAATTCAGCTCCACCTTGTTGATATAACCCAGTGTCATCCCTCATCTGACATGCTCACAAGGGCTCTCTCACACTTGCGTCCAAATCCCCTACCTCCCTTCCTCAGCAACAGGCAGGTTCAAGATCCTTGAAAGACCAACAAGCCAAACCTGGCCTGCCCCGTCTAGTACTAGGCTTCGGCCAGGCTGACTGTTTCCCTGTTCCAAGAAACAAGTCAAGGTCCTAGCACTATAGCACTCCTTCTGTCCGGAAGCCTCCCTCCCTCCCCTTCCTAACCAACACTACCCTCCATTAGGGCTTCTGTGATCATGACCTTCCCCAGATCACTCTAGTTCCCATCATGGCTTCATGCCACCTCATCTTGTACCTACAAAGCACTTACACATTTCATGAACCAGGGAACACGTCTCATTCTTTTGTATCTCTATCCTTCATTTTCTTATTTGTATAAATTTAAGGGGTACAAGTGAAGGTTTGTTATATGGCCACATTGCATAGTGATGAAGTCTATGCTTTTAGTGTAACCATCCCCTGAATAGTGGAGACTGTGCCCATTGAGTAACTTATCATTCCTCACCCTCCTCACCCTCCCACCTTTCCCAGTTCCAATGTCTATTATTCCACACTGTGTGTCCACGCATACACTTTAACTCCCACCTATGTGAGAACATGTGATATTTGACTTCCTGTTTCTGAACTGTTTCACTTAACTACCTTCAGTTCCATCCATGTTGCTGCAAAAAACGGATTTTCTTCTTTCTTATAGCTAAGTTATATTTATATATATATATGAATATGTGGGATATATATATATGTATATATATCCCACATTTTCTTTATCCAATCATCCATTAGTGGACACTTAAATGATTCCATATCTTTAGATGCTCAAAAATACTCTTTGGAACATGGCTAAATCGTAGATACCAGGCTCCTTCTCTCCCTGTCTCTCTCTCTCTCTCTCTCTCTCTCTCTCTCCTGCCACTTTTAGCAACAGTTGCATTACAAGCAGGAAGAAAGAGGTACAGTTTGAGTGTGTATCCTTCATCCAAAATGCTTAGGACCAGAAGTGTTTTGCCTTTCAATTTTTTTCCCCAAATTTTGGAATATATGTATTATACTTACTGGTTCAGCATTCCTAATCCAAAATCTGAAATACTCCAATGAGCATTTCTTTGAGCATCACATCAGCACTTAAAGCGTTTAGAATTTTGGAGCATTTTGGATTTCAGATTTTCTCACTAGGCATACTCAGCCTATATCAGAAGAGGCTCAGCCAAAGCCACTTCCCTGCCTTAAACTGAGCTCCATGGCCATTCTCAGCTCTGAGGGCTCAATAAAATTAAGTTTTTATCTTTGCAGACCCTACAGCAAATAAAGATGAGCAAAAGAAGTTAAACCAAAAACTAAAATATCTACATTCACCTTCATCTACCCCACTTCAATGAACACGCAAGGACACAAGCATTTATTGTCACATTGTTCCCAGTGGCAAAAAAAATTGGAACTCAAATAAATGCTTAATGACAGAAGAATGACTAAATAAATTCTGCCTCATCCACACCACAACCTATTACACAGCCATTGAAAAGAATGAATTAGAGCCACATCGATGACTTTGGGAGATTTCCATGAGCAGTTATTGAGTAAATAAAACCAAATGCAGGGAAAAAGTCTGCTTTCTTATCCCAATTCTAAAAAGCATGAAGAAAAGCACTCTTAACATCTGTGCACATACGTGCAGGTAAGCTGACCATTATAGGCCATATGCTGTTATCATGAGTGACCTGTGCAGGAGGCAGGGAGAAAGTTTGGAAAGGGAAAGAGGAGAAGAAGAGCAAAAAACAGAAAGTTTTTGAAAAGAAACGTTATGATATGATCCATTAATGTGTTAACATAAAGATATATGTGTGTTCATGTGTACAAAGAGAAACTTGGCATGTTGTCTCTTCTTTTTTTGTCTCTTAAATCAGACTTGCAAGACTTCGGCAATTTCCCACTTATTTTAAATCCTCAGAAAATGTCGTATCTCCAGAAAGTAAACAAAAATTCACCAGGTAGGATTTCCTTAATGGGCTTCCAGTGACTGTTCCAGATAAGAAAACAACACTTCTGCATTCAAACCCCCAATTTCCATTTGAATCTCATCAAATGAAATTTTAGCTTTTCTTTCTAGTTTGTGTTTTTCCCTGGAGAAACAAGTCTATAAATGTTTAAAACCAGCACTACTTCTCATGGTGAATAAAATATTGCTGTATAGAAAACTGGCTCCAGGAAATTAAAAATCAATATACTTTGAGATCTAAAATAGGATGGAGAAAGTTGCTTTGTCCAGATTGCAGTGGCCAGGCAATGCAAAAAAAAAAAAAATGAATTACTATTATAAAATGAAAATTACAAGAGAGCATTTTTCAGCTTTGTATGAGAAGTGCAATGGACCAAGTGAAAAAAACCCTGGGGTTGGGTGCGGCTGCTCATGCCTGTAATCCCAGCATTTTGGGAGGCCGAGGCAGATGGAGCACCTGAGGTCAGGAGTTCAAGACCAGCCTGGTCAACATGGTGAAAGCCCGTCTCTACTAAAAATACAAATGGTAGCAGGGTGCAGTGGCAGGTACCTGTAGTCCCAGCTACTTGGGAAACTGAGGCAGGAGAATCACTTGAACTCAGGAGGCAGAGGTTGCAGTGAGCCAACATCATGCCATTGCACTACAGCCTGGCCAACAAGAATGAAACGTCATCTCCAAAAAAAAAAAATAAGAAAAGAAGAAGAAAAGGAAAAAAAATCTTTTAAATAACCCTGTGTGTGTTTTATTCAAGCGGCCATCTCTGCAACTTGCTGCTAATTTGCCTCCTTTGAATTTACCATTCCTGGTGGCAAAATCATTTGCTCAGAATTGTTCTAGTCTTGCCTAGTCATACTTTTCTAATTAATATTCCTCACTGAATGTTCTAACTTTGAACTCATTTCAAAGTTACTTTAATTTTAAAGCCTGACTCAAGATCTCCAATTATTATATCTTAAAAATCTTAAATGTTTTCTGTTTCTGTTGTTAACTGTCCTAGGTTAGGGATGTTTAAAATAACAGCTGATAATATGTTTTTTAAAAATTGTAAAAATGATTGCTAATGTCTGGCTCTCATTTTTTTTAAGAGGCCATGGGGGCCTTTGAAAGATGGCTTGCCTGTCTACCCAGGGCTGGTCCCCAGGTCCAGATTTGAGAGTCTGGGCTGGCTGACTGCTGGGTGGCTTTGGTAGGAGCTGGCTCTTCTTCTGGCTCCATTTTTCTCTCCACCCCAATATCTCGGGTTACTCTGGATAACTATGCGATGCCCATGTGCATGCCCAGTTGAAGGACATTTGAGTCTTTCCCCATGGAAATTTCATAAATGGAATGTGTAGTGAGCCATGCATGACTTATCACTAAGGAATCTGGGGGAATCTAAAACTTGGATGACAGTGTCTCTTATGGGTCTTTCCTTCTCATACCTCTTGATACAGCACGACTATCTTGAAGTCAGCAAATGACCAGCAGAGGCGGTCTTTCTATCTGTTCCAGAAAACCCCGTGGCTTGTGCAACCTGGGAAACTTGCCCACAGCCATCCCACAGGGTGAGTCAGTGCTCTGGCTCCCTTATCTACTGCCTCTTCCCAGACATGACTCCCTGTTTAGGAGCAGGCAAAGTTATGGGGACCCAGGGGAGAAGCAGACACTCACCTAATGCACAATCCTGATGAGAATTTACCCAAACCCAAGGAGGTGGAGATAGAACAGAGCTTGAGTCCTCTCCAGGACTGTTAACTGAAGATTTCTGTTGTGATATCATGTAGAATTTTGACCAGCATTTGCCAAGGATGAACTGAAAGCAGGATCTGTCCCTCCATCCACTGAGAACTGTAGAATATGCAAGGCATATGGAACTTATTTTCTTATGTTTAAAAGCTTGTACATGTTCATTATACATCTGTCCTAATGCTTTCCAAACAGTCCTCACTCAAAGCCTCACCAAGACCCAGATGAGGAAACAAAGGCACAGAGGAGTGGGTGAGTTACTTGCCCAAGTCACAACACTGGTAAGGGACAGAGATTTTGTGTCAAATCCAGGAAGTTCACCTCTTGGCTATAGTGCTTCTGATTAACCAGTGATTCCCACATGGTGGTGCCTGGGCCAGTGGTATCAAAATCACCCAGGAGCCTGATAGAGATGAAAAGTCACTGGCCTCAACCCAGACTTACTGAATCAGAAACTCTGGGGAATGGGCCCAGAAATCTTTGTTTAACAAGCTTGTGACTCTCATGCACATTACAGTTTCAGGAATATTGAACTAGGCCTTTGGAATGAGATTTTTCATTACTGAGTGTTTTAGGAGAATTCTTGGGCAAATATCAGAAGAGATTCACTAGAGTCCTTTCTGGGTACAAGTTAATAAATAAGTTTCCTTTCTGAGGTACTAAGTGCAATAGTCAGATCTGTAAGAAGAAAGTAGATTTATGAACATACAAATAAAAAATGTATTCACTCTGTGAAAATAATATTCCCTTTAAAAAAGCATTCACATAAACTTGGTGATTAATCTGATAGGGTGCAGTCAGGAACAGTCAAGAGTCACCTCATATTTTGTATCTCAGGTCAGCCCACCTACTTCCATCTCTGCTCCCATTCTGGCCCCAACTATGCTCATCTCTCACTCAGAAATCTACAGTGGCTTCCTAACTCAACAGTTCTTCTATTCTGAAACTCATTCAATCTGTTCTTCACATTAAAGCCAGAGTGATTTTTCTGTGAATCTGAGCTAAGTAAAGCTCTTAAAGAATTGCTGTTGCTCACAGGATAAGGAACAAAATGCCTAACAAGGCCCCTGAGTCAGTGGAGCATGGTCTGTCCATTCCTTCACCCCAAGACACATAGGATGCAATTCTCCATTTCACTGCTTGCTCCAGTCACCCCAGCAATCTCTTATTTTCTCAAAAACACAAAGGCCTGTATGCCTCAGCTACTTTCATGTTTGTCCCTCTTCTTTAAATGCTTTTCCCCTCATTTCACTGTTTAAGCCATATATACTCTTCAAAATTCAGTTCAAACCTCACTTCGAGAAAACCTTTATGGATTCACCTGAGAGCTTACAGTGTTTGGCATCGACCAAATATTACTGGGCATACAAGGAAGGAGAAAATTCCATCATGAAGAGAAAAATCAACAAATTGAAACAGTCTCAGAGCTGGCCAGGTGTTCGAATTAGCATACAAGGACATGAAAACATTGTTATAACTGTATTTCAGAAGTTTGAAAACTTAACTAGACACATGAAAGATATTTTTTTAAAAATACCCAAATTGATGGGGTGTGGTGGCTCACACTTGTAATCCTAGAACTTTGGGAGGCCAGGGATCACTTTAGCCCAGGAGTTTGCAGTTACAATGAGCTATGATAGCTCCACTGTACTCCAGCCTGAGGGACACAGTGAGACCCTGTCTCTTAAAAAAAAATTTTTTAAAGATCCAAATTGAACTTTTAGTGAACTGGAATGCATAACAATAGAAATTATTCAAAATGAAAAAGAGAAAAAGAATTTAAAAGAAAAACACAAAAAAATCAACAGTGAGTGGTAGGACAATTTTATGTGAAATTCATGTCTTTTGTGCAAAGGGCTCATTAAGCACATTTGATCTGTGGGTTTATAATTTTATCAAAAATGAAGATGTTTCAGTCATTATTTCTTCAAATATTTTTTTCTGCCCTCTCTGCAACCTCTCTCCTTTAGGGACTCTAGTTACACATATTTTATAAGAAATATTGAAAGAAGTCTTCTAGGCAGAAGGAAAGTGAAATAAAAACCATATGAAAATGAATAAACTGTACCAGAAAATTTAACTATTAAATACACTGGTAAATATATATACTTTAGAATTTAAATCACTTCAAAATATAATTGTTTAATGAAGAATAATACCAATTTACTGTGGAGTTCATAACGTGTATAAAAGTGAATGAATGACAACAAAACCATAAAGCCTGTATAAGTAGAAAAAGGGCAGATAGAGGTTTATTATTTAAGCTTCTTATACTGTCAGTGAACCTGTGTAATATGATTTAAAGGTACACTATGTTGGAGGGATCCAAGATGGCCAATTAGCAGCAGCTCAGGATTGTAGCTCTCAGTGAAAGTGCAGAGAGTGAGTGGACGCCAAAATTTCAGATGAATTTTTGTTGCCCACAGACTGGGAGATTCCCAGCAGATGAGCCCCATGGGTCACCAGTGTGACTCTTTTGGCTGGCGTGGCTATTTTGCCAGTGCCCTGGCGAGGCGATTCTCAGTGCGGAGGATACGGGACTGGGTGCCCTTTTAGTCAGGCCCAGCTGGTCCCATCCCCACAAAATAAAACAGCAATCAGAAGCATTGAGGATTGAGAGTTTCACAGCAAGCACAGCTGAACCCGAGAAGGCCCAGCTCTGTGGGGAGGGGGCATCCGCCAAAGGAAAGCTAAGAAACAGAAAAAACTTCATCACCAACAAGCCGGACGTCCACTCAGAGACCCAATCTGAAAGTCGGCAATTACAAAAATGACAGGTAGGTAAATCCACAAAGATGAGAAGAAATCAGTGCAAAAAGGCTGAGAACACCTGAAATCAGAATGCCTCTCCTCCTACAGGGGATCACAGCTCCTCATCAGCAAGAGAACAAGGCCTGACAGAGAATGAGTGTGATGAACTGACAGAATCAGGCTTCAGAAGGTGGATGGATAATAAGAAACTTCTGTGAGCTAAAAGAACATGTTCTAACCCAATGCAAAGAAACTAAGAACCTTGAAAAAAGATT
>CAUYQU010031457.1:0-14257 GCA_963574635.1 Cheracebus regulus
AAACCAACAAAGATCAAAAGAGACAAAGAAGGACATTACATAATGGTAAAAGGATCAATGCAACAAGAAGAGCTAATGATCCTAAATATATACGCACCCAATACAGGAGCACCCAGATACATAAAGCAAGTTCTTAATGACTTACAAAGAGACTTAGACTCCCACATAATAATAGTGGGAGACTTTAACTCCCCATTGTCAATATTAGACAGGTCAACAAGACAGAAAATTAACAAGGATATCCAGGACTTGAACTCAGACCTGGACCAAGCAAATCTCATAGACATCTACAGAACTCTCCATCCCAGATCCACAGAATATACGTTCTCAACACATCACACCTACTCTAAAATTGACCACATAATTGGAAGTAAATCACACCTAAGGAAATGCAAAATAACAGGAATCATAACAAACAGTCTCTCAGACCACAGTGCAATCAAGTTAGAACTCAGAATTCAGAAACTAACTCAGAACCGCATAGCTTCATGGAAACTCAACAACTGGCTCTTGAATGTTGACTGGATAAACAATGAAATGAAGGCAGAAATAAAGATGTTCTTCAAAATCAAGGAGAACGAAGACACAACATACCAGAATCTCTGGGACACATTTAAAGTAGTGTCTAGAGGAAAATATATAGCAATACATGCCCACATGAGAAGCAAAGAAAGATCCAAAATCGACACCCTATCATCAAAATTGAAAGAGCTAGAGGAGCAAGATCAAAAAAACGCAAAACCTAGCAGAAGACAAGAAATAACTAAGATCAGAGAAGAACTGAAGGAGATAGAGACACAAAAAACCTTTCAAAAAATCAATAAATCCAGGAGCTGGTTTTTCGAAAAGATCAACAAAATACAGACCATTAGCCAGATTAATAAAAAAGAAAAGAGAGAATAATCAAATAGATGCAAGAAAAAATGATAAAGGGGATATCACCACAGATTCCACAGAAATACAAAACCATCATCAGAGATTATTACAACTTTCTGGTTTTTAACTTTAAACCAAGAGTTATTCTATACATTTTATTTTATTTTTTCTATAGATACATAGTGTTGTATTGTTTTAAATTTATTATTATTATTGACATCTAGTGTTCTTACAGTTTGTCATAAAAACTTGTATATTTTTAGAACTTTGAGTACCATTGTGATCCAGTATTTGCTAAATATTGTCATGTTACAAGTGTGCTCAATAAGCATAAATATCCTCTGTTTTAAATATAGACTTACTGACCAGGTATGGTGGCTTACATCTATAATCCCAGCACTTTGAGAGGCCAAGGCAGGTGGATCACAAGGTCAGAAGTGTGAGACGAGCCTGGACAAGATGGTGAAACCCCATCTCTACTAAAACTACAAAAATTGGCCAGGTGTGGTAGCAGGTGCCTGTAATCTCAGCCACTCAGGAGGCTGAGGCAGGAGAATCACCTGAACCCAGGAGGTAGAGGTTGCAGGGAGCTGAGATTGTGCCACTGCACTCTAGCCTGGGAGACAGAGCAAGACTCCATCTCAACAACAACAACAACAACAACAAATATAGATTTACTAATTCTAGGTAATCATTAATTCATTTACATCTTCAACAGATTCATCAGTGTTTTTTCTTCCAAACCAATCATTCTTTGAGAAACAAGTGATAAAACCTACAATGACATTTGATGATCTATATTGCTCTTCTCAATATGTGTTCATAGTCATTGTATTTTATTAAGCAGATATTTCCTTTACCGTATAAAACCCTTAATTTTTTCTAATGGTATTTCTTTCTTGAACTCTGCTTTCTGACATTAATTTGTTACCCAGGTAACATCTTGTGTGGTGAGAGGGTACAGCCAGGATATAGCCCTGTTCTGATAGCTTCTCTTATCTGGTCCCATCTGGAAATGTACCATACTCCTTTAGCCCCCTTAGGGAATTCTGCCTAGTTGAGAGCTCCCTATTCTAGCCCAGCTCCATCTTTTGGTTGTATCATTCCATGCTGATGGACTCAGGGAGGATGGTCAAGGACTGGCTTAATGTTGCGCTTTTGATTATGGGACCTTTGGGAGAATAGGATTAGCATTCCCACTGTATACAGCCGTCAGAAGGCTGGCAATTCTATTCTGCCTTTTCAGTGATGACAGGGTGAGAAATGAGGAACTTAGTCCAATGTGAAGGTCAAGACCTTATACAACAAGAAGATTCTTCCCTACCTATTATCTCGCTTGCCCCCTCTACTGGTCTGGGCTGTTATTTCTGAAACCCATGCAGATTCTTTTCTCTTACAATTAAAAAAAAAATGTACTTGGGCATCTCAACTCTGTTAGTCTCCCTCCTACAGCATCTCTAGGGTTACCACTGAGAGAAGGAGTCAGTGGCCCACATTAGTTTGTCATCTTATTAAGAACCAGAAGTCAATTTTGATATACTGTAGAAATCTGATTCTTCAAACTGATGAAACTGATATTTAAATCAGGCTATTGTAATAATCCTCAAGCAGATTGCATTACAAGTGTCTAAAAATCTTATAAATAATCTTTTCTAACAAGCAGTATGTTGTGTATCATCCAAAATGAGAAAGTAGAGTACGTGCTTTAAAAAGTGCACATTTTAAACTTTTACTCTGGTGAATTATGCACAAATACCAGCCTTAGATTCAGACATTGGCAGTGTCTCGAAATACTATTAGGCCTCAAGATACCAGAACGGTACTGATACTAACTTTAATTCATTCAATATTATTACTGAAATGAATAATCAACCGAACAAAATGAACAAAATTGGAACAAAGAATAACAAGAACCAAAAGCAACTAATGTGGCAGCAAATCTTATTCTCTAAGCGGAGTTTAAAAAAATATGCATATAAGATAGCATTTATGATGCATAGCCAAGGACAAACTGAACAACAGCGTTAACTTTAAGAACATAAGAAAAACATTAACTAGAAAATTTAGCACGTTTCTGGACTAGGTGTTATCTCACATAAAGAATACAGAAAGAGCAAAACTAGTCATTTTCAAACTTGCTTTTATTAATATATTTTCAGTCAAAGAAACTGTTTTCAAACCAGAAAGACTGGAATAAACATGGACAAAGGACTGAAAATCCCCAAGTGTGTGAGAGACAGTCACATTAAATTATGTCATTTCTCTGGACCTAGATGTATCTCAATTCAAACATAAAGAAACAACAACAAACAACTTCACCCCTATTCTGAATGATTGACTGAACTCGATCTGTAGCCCTCGCCAATCAGAAAGAGTTATCACAATAGAATTGACTGATCACATAGAGAATACATGGTTGCTCATAAGTGAGGAGACCAGAAACATAAGCAGTGAGGTGGTGGTGGGGAAATAATAGTCATGCCAATAGTAGTAACAATCCTGCCAAATAGTGCTGCCAAATAATAGTAAAGTGTTTTACTTTTAAGGCAGTTTTTAACTTGGTAAACATTTGTTGAATGTCAGTCACAACTTCACTTATTTTCAGGGCTGCAAATGAATTGACTGCTGTAAATAAAGCCAAAGAAGTTGCCCCTGAGAACCAGATTGAGGAATAATACTAATACCTTGTAGTCAAATATTTCACAATTTGTAAAGGCAAAGAATAAGTAAATAAGTACTTATAATACAGTGATATAAATAATATTTGAATGACATCTACACAGAATATATCAAGCACACAGTTTAAGCTCTGTACATAGTGCAAAGATACAAAAATATTTTCAGCTAAGATGTACTTAGAAAGATAACCAATGTGGAAGTTTTGCCTAAATATCACTTTCAGATCACCCTGTAGGAGAAAATTTTATTCAAGCTAGCTTCTATAGAGGGTTTACAGAAATTTAGCAGAACTTTCAATTCAATTACCCTTTTTAAATATATATAGTCAGTTCTTAATTATTCCTGGATCAATTTAGTACATTACAGATTAACAGTGATTAAAGAGTAGTTTCACTCTGTACACAAATGGACTCTTAATTCTCCTCATTTTATAGGTTTCCCTTGTATGTTGATAGCTCCCAAATCAATATCTCTAAGCACAGATTTTCCTAAATTCTGGGTTCAAATAGATAACTTTAGCCCACGATTTCTGCTTGGATGGCACAAAGGTCCCCAAAACCAAGATTTTTCAAACTAACAATATCCTCTCTAAAAATTAGTACACTCCTTCGTTTGTGTCTTTATTCACCATGACTGAAAACTTAAATATTAGTTTAAGATCACTCTTTTCTTAAGTATAGATGATCAACCATGAACTCTCTACAAATTTTGTGAACTATATACAATTGTAGGCACTGAAGATATTTTTAAATTCATTTATTTATAAATATTACAATATGCCTTTACCAGACATCACTTTTGCATAATGTAAACATTTTCTGTAAATATTTTCCTTAAAAGAGAAGAAATTACTGTTTTTTACACAAGTAAATACATCATTATAACACATGTGACTTGCAATCAAGTAAAAGTTTGAAAGCACGTGGTATATCTATGCATACAACATGAGTTAATACTCATATGAAACAGTAAAATTGTAGAATGTTGTGTTATGACACCATTAAAACAAGTGAAGTAACTCATTGCACTCAGTTGTGCAAAAATACTATAAAATTAAAATGTATATAATAAAGTTATACTTAAATGATTATTATCAGCTTTATATAATGGAAGATCTCTATAAGTATCTTTTACAAGCAGTTTTCTTTAAGAGGTAAAAAATTTCTTCTGAATTGCTGAAATAACTTTTAAACAAACACATCAATGTAAATATGGCATTCTAACTTCTATTGAGGAAATACTGTCTTATCCTGCACTATGAATGAAACTTGAGGACCTTATGTAGAGTGAAATAAGCCTGTCATGGAAAGATAAATACTGTATGATTCCACTTATATGAGAAAATATTAAAAACAGAAAGTAGAATGATGATTGCCAGAGGTTAGAAGATGGTAGGCACGTGTGGGGGGAAGCGAATTGCTTGATGATTATAGAGTTTCAGTATTGCTAAATGAAAAAGATGTAGAGATGTGTTACATAATGATGTGCATATAGTTAACATTAGTACATACATTTAAAAAAGATTAAGTTGGTAAACTATGTGATGTATTGTTACCACAATCAGAAAGAAATACCTAGGGAAAAAAAAGATATTTGAGGAAATTTTGATATACCATTTATATACTCATTAGAGTTATTGAAGGTAAATAACAAGGCTAAGAAATACATGTTTACAATTTGGATCTGAATGTGTCCGAGGATTCTAAAAAGTACAAATATATCTTTGCCATCAGAAGATAGTGGTTAGTTTGGAATCCACAGTTACACTTATTAGTTATTTGCCACACATTCAAAGAAACTCTGAAGCCTTCTTCCTGCTGTTTTCTATCCTCTAGCCTACTTATCTAAAAACTGCCTTAAATTCAGTATTGTCTTTTTTTTTTCTGGTTAACAACTTCATTGGTTTTATTAAAATTTTTAACTGCAGGTTTTAAAGCCTGAATTTATTTACCTATTATCCAGTTAAACTATGATTTAATATTTTTATGTCAGTCTCTCTTATAATTTGTAATCAAACTTTAATATGTTGTTTTTTCCATGTTTTATGAAGGATTTAACTTTCTGCTGTGCAGATTTTGGAGAAACACATAATTTCTTTTTAAAATAAGCAAAATATTGCCAAAATAATAGGCTTTCTTTCAGTTTGTAGAAAACCTCTTAATTGCTTTGAAATCATGTGATTACTATAAAGTTACATTTAATACCAATATTGTTTTACAATATTAACTTACTTTATTGTTTCAAATAGTTTCTTTGCTGTTCTTTGTCCATATGTAATAGACTTAGAAATTTATTTCATTAGCTAGCCTAAGTTGTGGCTCCTCAAGTCTAAAAACCCTTTTATAATAAATTACTATCTGCATATTATTGAATAACATATGTAGGAGTCCTGAGATATATTATTTATAATGTAATAATCTTGCCAAAATTATGTTTTTAGTAGTATGTACTTTCTTAATGTTTCTGCACTCCCAACATGATTGTTCTATTTTTTCAAATTAGTCTTAAATGATGCAAGTGCGGGATCAAAATTAATCTTAGTGCAATCAAAATACCAAAGTTCAGTTTTCCTCCACCCGTAATGATAGCTTTCCTTACTTGATACTTGGGTCCAGAGATTTACTTACTGTACTGATTATTTAATTGGTAAAGGGAAATATAATAAGAACTGCCAAAATGCAGTGGTCCATAACATTATCCACCATCTTTTCTAAAAAGATTCAGTTTTTTAGTTTTATGAAAATTACTAATGATGATGTGACTATTCTATACCAGTAAAATAGACATGTCAGGATCAAATTTAGATGACAGAAAGAGAGAGAGAGCGAGAAAGGTAAAGAGTTTCAGAATTATATTGAAAAACAGGTGAAAAAAAGAAACAATCTTCATGAAATGAAATATTACTGAAATATATGACTACGTCCGGTTTTTGGCAAACTTGTTTACAAGTATACTGGTCTCTTATTCGGGGTAACTTTAAAGGAAATTAGTGTGCCAGTTAAATGAATTAAAATTATTTATCAGTAAAATAATATTGCTTTAAATTTGATTTCTATTCATTTATCTAAAGATTGTATTTAAATTATGAAGAAATCTATATAGTACAAAATATTAAAATGCATTGTATAACCAAGAATATAGGAGTTGATCAGAGACATTCCAGAAAATTTAACATCTAAGTAAAGTTATCTCAATCCTTTTCTTCCCATATCTTTTCTAACAGTTCTGTGGAAAGTTACCCAATCACTTCCCCCTAAGGTTCATCTCACTACCCCAGTTAATCATGCAGAGAAACCAAAAGCAAACAATACTACTGCTTATCAAGTAGGAGCTCTGTATCCCATGAAATCAGAAAAGGAGTACAAAAAGGAATCCATTAACTCCACTCCTGTGGTTATACAGTGACTTTTGCCTAATATTGCCCACTCATGTGATTCTTTTCAGAACAAAGCTTTCCTACTTCAAGACACTTGGTATTGTTGTATATACATTTGGTATTGATATATCATAAATGATTATGGTTGATAATTTATACATAACTATACTTACTTATGAATAATAAAAGAGAAAGAAACATTCAAGCTAATAAAAATAATTCTCAAATGTTTCCAGTACAACAGTATGTCCCTGAAACATGAATTGAAACAATAAAGTATGTATGTAGTGAATGGCAATTCAGAGTAAAACGTAAAACTGCTTAACTCCAACTCAATATCTTTTGTACTTGATACTCTAAAAGATAGTTATGTAGGCAAAAAGATTAATAAAAGAAGCATATTTCATTAACCAAAATCTTTGAATAAATCTTGGGTGCAGGCACTGTATTAGGCACTGGAAATGTAACTGCTGTTAAAACATCAGTGCCACTACTACTATAGACTTTAGGAGGGAAACATTAAACAGCAAATATTACATTAAATATTAAGGCACATCTGGGATAAATATCTTCTATAAATAAGCAATGCAATAAGATCTCATAACAAAAGGATCTAATATGTTAGGGCTTAGAAAAAGGCTTTTTTTGAGAAAGCTACTTTATATCTAAAATTCAAAGGACCAGTGTCAATAAATATTTAATCAATTACTATATTCTTGAAATTTACTCAAGTAAGATTGAGTTATCAAATTCTTTTTCTAGAGCTATTTTGCTGGTTAAAAATAGCACTGTCCAGTTAGCATCCTGGTTCTTTCTTTATCATCTGTGAAAATGTAAATCATACCTGTCACTATCACTCCTTATTTTCCAGCAATACTATAAACATTTCTCAGAAAATATGTGAAAAAGAAATTTGAAAATCTTAAAACTATACAAAATTAATGTGGTTATATTTCGTGTCTCTCCTTTATACCCAGTTATAAATGTCTAAGACCTCTATATATAATTGATGTAGATGGCATAAAGAAGAATTTAATAGGCTTTATGAACTTACTATAGCTTTTCAGTCCTATCAGTTTATAAATCTATTATCTTTTCTAACCATTTTTGAGCCAGACTGCAGTAGACTCAGTTAGATTAATTCAACCCTCTCAACAATCAATAATGATTTTGAAGCTCAGGACTATGGCTTTCTCATTATCAACTGAAGCCAGACAGTCACTTAAAATTAAGTACAATGAGATTTGATCAGGTTTATAAAAAAACGATAAAAATTTTGATTGCATGTTTTCTTTTTTTAATTCAGCTGCTATAGCTGAAGATTCATAAATTTCTTAGATCTTAAATTTGATTGTTGCTTTTACTTATTTTTGTTTTATGTAGAATATGAGGAAAATAACATGGATTGTGAAAATTATATGAAAGTAAGTTCTAAATGACATCCCTTCACTATAAACCCAATGTAACTAGCTTCTTAACTATATCAAAAAAATAGCAGGCATTTTTTCTTAGGACAATTGATATTCAGAATGTAAATTTTGTATTTTTGAAAGTAGTTATTTGTTTGCACAGGGTTGATTTGGATTTCCTGGAGTTCTCTTTGAAGAAAATAAATGTGTTCAGCTCGACTGATCTACAAATAAGCAGTAGCATGATATCCATCTACTGGTATTTAAAAGAGCAAACAAAAAGAAATGAAGAAATTTAGGAAGGATAAAAATTATTACATCAGTATTAGGGATAAAAAGGACACCAAACCTCAGGTTTAAAAGATTATGAATTTAATTTTCCACTGAAGACTATATGTTCTTATTGACAGACTCATAATTACATTATTTTAAAATATTCACAAATATGTGTTGAGACCATTTCTCTTAATCTCTACAAATACACACTGTAGCATGTTCAATTATGTTTTTAAAGTGATATCTAATGCAAATGTTTTTCTCTTACATTGCAATATTTTGAAGCACTTATATTACCTATTACTTAATTGTTCTAAGTTTAATTATATGACAAAAACATGATTTTGAATTGCAGTTAGAAGAATTAATGTGCAAAGTTACAGTTTTTGTGGTTAGTTTTAAAAATTTCCTATTCATTGAAAATATGATTTTCTTCTCACTTCTCTCTCCACAACTCATCCATAAACTTTATGCAGGTTTTCCTCATTCTTTGAAAGAAAGGAGAGGGATTTACCTTGTGAGTTGTGTCACACCAAAGCCCAGTCTGGCCATAAAGCCCAGGGAATGTGTAATATGTTTCCTCTTCTTCTTCCCAAGGAGCATAAACGGAGAGTAAAATTGAACTAATAAAGGTTAACTAAGTTATAGTTACTGAAGGGAGTAGGCCTGAGGCCACAGTTACTTCCCCGAAATTCCTGTATCCCTTTCGGTTATATAAAAAAGTATAAGAAACTGGGTTAATCACAAACTAATAATGACTATTCTGAGAAGTTTGGTAGCTGTTAGTCAATCATCTATTAGCTTATTTCTGTTAACCAATGACATTTCCATATGAATAGACTGAGTCAGTTTTTGCCATACCTTCTCAATTTGCGTTTAAAAATCTACTCAATTTGAAAGTTCATTTCTTGGGTTGCAATCCTCAAATTTGGACCACATAAATTCTCCCTTTACATTCATTTTGCCTCAGTTTCTTCTTTTAAGTTAAAAAAAGTGACACTACTATTTATAGTTTTCTTCTATTGCAAACTACCTTTTTTAAATTTTAAGGTGATACAAATAATTCAGAACTCTAATGATTTAGTGAGAGGTATATTATCAATGAGATCCAAGAAAATATTAAAGGAAATAGTCTTGTATCATTGAATAAAATAAAAACCGAGTAACAAATTATTATTGAAAATTTCTACCAGAAGTTGAAAAGGAAAATCTGGAAAAAAAACAGAATCAATCAAGAGTAATTGCCTAGTAACATAATTTGTTAATAGAAGAACTTAGGCAGGAAATCTAGAGAAGAAATAAATTCAACACTTTCTAGACACCGACCAAAAAGCCATCAGAGTAAAACTGACACATGTCTATGGGAGACATCCTTGTGACTAAAAATGAAGTGGAATATGTAGAAAGCTTCCAGAAAGCAAGTGGTCTATGGCAACGTTTCTTTGGCTCTAGGTTATAGACAAGCCTCTAGAGAACAAATTAAGTGGTGAAACTGCTATGCATATCAGTCACTTTCTGGCTGGTTTCCTGAGATTTCTTCCATGGCATAAAAAAGATCTTATAAAATTGCTGGAATATCTAGCTGTGTGTATGATGTTTAGAAAGTGTCACTCTAGAAAGCAATAAATAAATTAGAAGTCAATTTCCAAAGTACTAATCTCAATAAAGTCCTCTTTAATCTTTGCAGTAGTGTCAGTAGAAGTGACTAGGGCAAAATATCTGAGATCTTAGCTAAGTGTTGCTACTGCATTTTAGCAAAGAAGTTTATAAAAGTTTAAGAGGAAGGTAAGACCAAAGAGAACAATGAACATATTTATATTCTTGCATGCTACTCTTTTTAATCTACTTTCATATGTTCTCTCTCTGTGTGCGTGCCTCTCACAAGCCTCTGTGTTGTAAGGCCAAAAACAAATTTTAAAAGAGAAGCTTAATTCTCCCTGTTGAAAACAGGAGGACAAGAGACTTTCCAAGCCTCTTTTCTTAGCACATTTATATTTTTATAAATATTTTTTAATTATAAAGCCTAGTCTATCTTCTACATTAATATAAACTGATTTAAATCAGGCTTTTCCAATCCGTAGCCCACGGGCTGCCCAGCTTTGAATGCAGACAAACAGAAATTCATAAACTTTCTTAAAACAGTATGAGATTTTCTTCCATTTTTATTTTTTAGCTTATCAGCTCTAGTTAGTATACTTTATGTGTGGCTCAAGACAATTTTTCTTCCAAGGTGGCCCCGGGAAGCCAAAAGATTGTACACCCTTGGATGCTAAACCTTTTTTTGGGAAATCTCTTGCCAGCTTTAGAATCCAAGTATCTCTTCCTCAAGAACCTAAGAACTATCTGTTTGAAATGTAATCATTATGAAAGATTAAAAGTCATTGTCTCCCAGTTTCTGTGGGAAAGTAGCAACCTAACATGGAAAGAAAGGGTCCCTCCAAGTTTGAAAAACTACTTGCTGTCATAAAGATATGAGAAAATGATTATTCCTTCAGATAAAGCCAATTAGCAAACATATATGGCCACCCCAATTACCAGGTGAATCTAGAAAGAACTATATGTGACAAATGGTGTTGTCAAGACTTCTTATTTGAGGACTAGTTATTCTTTACCTTGAAAATATGTAAATGTTTATATCTACTTGGATATATAAAAATGGTATCTTTTAGATGTCCCTTCCACATTTCATGTTGAAATATAATCCCCAGTGTTGGAGGTGGATCCTGGTGAAAAGTGTTTGTTTTATGAGGGCAGATCCCTCATGGCTTGGTGCTATCCTCATGATTCTGCATAAGTTCTTATGAGATCTGGTTGTTTAAAACTGTATGACCCCTCCCACCCACTGTCTCTCTGCTCCTGATCTTTCCATGTCATATATTTACTCCTTCATTGCCTTCTACCATGATTGAAAGCTTCCTTAGGTCTCTCCTGAAGCCAAGGGGATGCTTGACTCCATGCTTCCTGTACAGCCTGCAGAACCATGAGTCAATTAATTATATTTTTAAAAAATATATTACCAAGTCTCAGATATTTATTTAGAGCAATGAAGGAATGGCCTAACACAAAAACAGGAAAATTTATTTTGTTCTTTGAAATTTCTTAGTAGAGTGCCTATGATATGCACACATCTTGGTTCAATGCTAATCCAATGAGAAAACTGTTTTATTTCCCTTTTTTCTTTATGAAGAGATTTTCTGGGTTAGCAGGAGATTTTGTTTTTAATTATGTTTTCCTAATAGTGTACATATCTGTTTGTGGTCCTTTTAAAAATCATATTAAAACCTTTCTTTTTGATTTTTCAAGCACTTTTTACTTTCTCCAGTCATTTCAGAATTAGTTTCCTTGTGATTTCACTAGAAATCATAAAGATGAAAATATTACTTAAGGCATATTTTGGGTGTTTTTCTATCTGCCAGCAATGTTAGAGAAAAATTCCCTATAACAAAAATGGAATGAGCATAGGAAGGCAAATCTTTTCCACTCTTAATTTTTTCCACAAATTATATTTCTTCAATTTATGATATATCACATCAATTTATGTTGTTAATCAACTTGGAAATGTAGAACTAGGTAAGTGCCCTAATATGTACTTGTATGGCAGGCACACTGAATTTCAGTTTCTGTGCATACGGAATAATTAAATGGAATGCTAAAGGAGATAAATATAAGAGAGTTAAGCCACTTATATCCCTAAAGTCATTCTGTAGCTGGTTCTATGTGCAATTATAGGAATTATCTGGTTTTTAATTATTCACATCTCAAAAGAGAAATAAAGTCAGAGTAAGTTCTCCCCTTCACAGACCCAGAGGGAGAGACAAGACAAATCATATTAGCTTCTCTAATGTTAGTGTCATAAATTAACACAAGTCAATACAGCATATTATCTTCAAAATGTTGAATGTGTGCCACATGTAAAGATTGAATATTCAGGAAGCAACAGCTGTTACTGAGAAGAGTGTAAAAAAGTGTACAACACAGGTAGGAAGAAAAAAAAGAAGAAAGTATCCACATGATTGGCAAAGCAAACAAACACACCTAAAATATGATGTGAAATCAAAAACAAGACAACTGAAAATTGATCAATACTAAATAAGGTTTGCCTAGTAAACATATTCTTGTTGTTTACATCTCTGCTGGCTGTCATGCCATTATGCATGGCTTGACTGAATATAGAGTCTGACACAACAGGAATGGTAGTTATGTGGTAGCATAATATTTTAAAAGGCTGAAACTATACAGTAATACTTTGTAAACAGTATTTGTTAGAAATGATTAACAGTTAAATCTAAGCTCTTTTGAAATACATATTGTTTAAAAGTAAAAACATTTTTGAGTAATTTATAAATATATCTCATCATTAGTTAACTTAGTTATCTATTTCTTTTGTTTTCTGGAATAGGATATATTTTATTTGAATACAAAATTAATTTTTATAGTTTGCCTGTTAAAATCAATGCATATTCAACTTAGAAATATTACAAAATAGAGAATTATATACATGAGAAAACAAAAATGGTTTCCTACTATCAAGAAATAATGACTCTGAAGGTTCTTCTATATGTCTGTAAAATATTTTACATACTACAAACATTCTTAAAATACAAGTTGTCTGGCATTGTTTCTTACTTTGGCACTATTTTGGGAATCAACAAATACTCTCCTTCAACAATTTACCAGTATGAATGACATTCATTCATATAGTTTAAATACTTTCTACATATTTATGAATTATTGCCCAAATAATACTTTGGTGGATGGGGAAATAGGTAGATAGGTAGGTAAGTAGGTATATAGATAGATGCATGAATAGATAGAGATGGAATATTTCTGTAATAAGGCAAATAGTATATTTTGAAAACTCACTCATTCCACCATTACCATTTACTAACTTTTCTACTCCCAAGAATAATGTTTAGAGGGAGAAGAAAAGCATCATAAGAACAGTACAATTTTATCTAATGGGCTGTGAGAAGCTGGGAATGTGATTGTGAAGTATAAGGACAACATCATGCATAGTTGGACATGACAGAAAAGAAAAGAAAAAAGGTAAACTACTTGACCACAACTGTAATGGCATGTGACAAAGTCCTGTTGAGGTTAAAGGCGAGACAATATTGAGAGATTTGGAGCACCTGGGAATAGCAGAGAAGACTATAAATTTTTAAGTGATTTTGTATTACATCGTTAAATATGTTGATATTCAATAGATGCCCAGATGACAGCACAATCAGAAAAGAAATAGGAAAACAAAGACAATATGATCACTTCCAAAATAATGTAGTAATTATCTAGCGATAGATTCCTACCAAAAAGAAATTTTTGAACTCTCAGATAAAAAATAAAAATAATGATATTAAAGAGACTTGGTTAAACATAAGATAACTCAGGTAAACAGCAGAAAAATCAGAAAAACAATTTTAGATATAAATGAGAAATTTACCAAGATATAGATATTATGAAAAATAACTAAATATCAATTTTGACACTGTAGAACTACCTGAATGTGACAGAGAGAATGAATTCAAGCTGGGAAACACTCTTCAGGATATTATCCAGGAGAACTTCCCCAACCTAGCAAGCCAGGCTAATATTCAAGTCCAGGAACTACAGAGAACACCAGAAAGATATTCCTCAAGAAGAG
>CAUYQU010031458.1:0-19201 GCA_963574635.1 Cheracebus regulus
GAGATTCCCGAGCAGAAAAGCACCATGAATCTTAATGCCACTGTTTTAGCCAGCGCAGTGGGTTGCTCAGATTTCAGCGCTGGGAATCAACAAGTTGGACGTCCATTCAGAGACCTAATTTGAAAGTTGGCAATCACAAAGACGACAGGTGGATAAACTCACAATAATAGGAAGAAACCAGCATAAAAAGGCTGAGAATACCCACAATCAGAATGCCTCTCCTTCTACAGGGGATCACAGTTCCTCCTCATCAAGGGAACAAGGCCTGATGGAGAACAAGTGCATTCCATTAACAGATTTAGGCTTCAGAACGTGGATAATAAGGAACTTTTGTGAGCTAAAAGAACATGTTCTAGCCCAATGTAAGGAAACTAAGAAAATGTAAAGAAACCTTGAAAAAAGGTTTGATGACATGCTAATGAAAATAGATAATTTAGAAATGAATATAAGTGAATTAATGGAACTGAAGAACACAATATGAGAACTTCACGAAGTATGTACAGGTTTTAACAGTCGAATAGATCAAGCAGAAGAAAGGATATCAGAGATTGAAGACCTACTTAATGAAATGAAACGAGAAGACAAGATTCGAGAAGAAAGAGTAAAAAGGACTGAGCATTGTATCCAAGAAATATGGGACTACGTGAAAAGACCTAATTTAAGACTGATAGGTGTACCTGAATGTCATGAAGAGAATGAATCCAAGTTGGAAAATATTCTTCAGGACATTATTCAGGAAAACTTTCCTAACCTAATAAGGCAGGACAATACTCAACTCCAGGTAATCCAGAGAACACCACAAAGATATTTCTCAAGTAGAGCAACTCCAAGACACATAATCGCTAGATTCACTAGGGTTGAAATAAAGGAGAAAATTCTAAGGGCAGCTAGAGAGAAAGGTCAGGTTACCCATAAAGGGAAACCTATCAGACTTACAGCAGACCTCTCAGTAGAAACCCTACAATCTGGAAGAGAGTGGGGGTCAATATTCAATATCCTCAAAGAAAAGAATTTTCAACCCAGAATCTCATATCCAGCCAAACTAAGCTTCATAAATGAAGGAGAAATAAATTTTTTTGTGAACAAGCAAGCACTCAGAGATTTCAACACCACCAGGCCTGCTTTACAAGACCTTCTGAAAGAAGCACTACAAACAGAAAGGAACAACCAGTATCAGTCATCCCAAAAAATTACCAAAATGTAGAGTTTCTCCATAATGAAGAATTTACATCAGCTAATGGGCAAAATAGCCAGCCAGCATTAAATTACAATATTGAACCCACAAATATTAATATTAATCCTAAATTTAAATGGATTCAATGCCCCAATTAAAGACACAGACAGGCAAATTGAATAAAAAGTTAAAATCCATTGGTATGCTGTATCCAGATCTAACTCACAACGACATACAAAGACTCAAAGGGATGGAGGAAGATTTACCAATTAAATGGAGAGAAGAAAAAAAAAAAGGAGTTGTAACTGTTGTCTCCGACAAAATAGACTTTAATAGTAACAAAGAAGGACATTACACAATGGTAAAAGGATCAATGCAACAACAGAAGTTAATGATCATAAATATATAAGTACCCAATATAGGAGCACCCAGATACATAAGACGAGTCCTTATTGACTTATAAAGAGATTTGGACTCCCACATAATAATAGCGGGAGATTTTGACATCGCACTGTTAATATTCGACAGATCAATCAGAAAATTAATAGGGACATCTATGATTTGAATTTAGACGTGGAATAAGTAAATTTAGTGAATATTTATAGAATTCTCCACCCCAGGTCTACAGAACATACATTTTTCTCAGTATCATACTACACCTATTCTGAAAGTGACTATATATTGGAAGTAAATTACTCTTCAGTATTTGCATAGCAACTCACAGACTTAAATGAAATATTGGTTGGCTGTTTGTTATTTTCTTCTCTTATTCCTTCCTGTCTCTGTTGTTAAGTACAATTATTGGCCTAAAAGAGGTTTTTAGTACCTTTTTAAGACTGCATTCTAGCCTGAGCAATAGAGCAAGAATCCTGTTCTCTCGCCCCCTTTTTCTTTCTTCTTTCTTTCTCTCAAAAAAAATAAAAAAAAATAATAAAAATAAAATAAAAAAAGAGTGTTGACCACATGTTTTCACTCATAGGCAGGTGATGAACAATGAGAACACTTGGGCACAGGGAAGAGAACTATATTCACTGGGCTAGGTAGGTGGGGGGGGTGGAGGGGAGGGACAGTGGGGTGGGGGGGTGGGGGGAGGAAGGGAAGGTATAACACTGGGAGAAATGCCTGATGTAGGCGACGATGGCTGGGGGTGGGGGAGGGGAGTGTCGAGACAGCAAACCACCATGGCATGTATGTACCTATGCAACAGTCCTGCAGGATGTACCCCAGAGCCCAAAGTACAATAAAAAATAAATAAAAATCGTAACATAAAACCTACAAATATATCATTTTATCTCCCCATCTTTTGTTCTTAAGAAAGTTATTATATAACTTCCTTCCTTCCTTTCTTTCTTTGACTATCCATGGGGTAAAAGGGTATGAGTCATTTTTCAGTGAAAAAATTGCTCATACCTGTTGTGTCTAATGCAGCGTGGGTATATTTCAATACAGAGAGCATTTTACAACTTGAAATATTGCTTCCTTACTATTTGAAGTCTACTAAGATTATCTATATTCCAGAGATTTATGAGGTTGAAGAAAAAATTTTAAATCATAGAAAAAAAAAAGTGTTGAGTCAGGTGCAATGGCATAAGTCTATAGTTCTAGCTACTTGGGAGGCTGAAGTGGGAAGACCACCTGAGCTCAGGAGTTCAAGTCCAGCCTGGGCAAAAGACACCATCTCCAAAAAATAAAAATAAAATAAATTTTAAAAAATTTAAAATACGGTGTTGGGCTAAATTTGATTGATTCCAGTTCTAGCCGTCTCTAACTTAATAAATCAGGCATGTTCCTCACCATTTAGGTAGGTCAGCCCGGAGCTTCTCCCCAAGGCAAAATGTACACATATTCAACTTATATGGTGGTATACAGTTTGTCTCTCACAGATAATGTAAAAGGGTGGTAATTCACATATTGGTAACTGATAGTAAAATGCATCTTTCTGTGTTCTAATTGTAATTATTACTTGCTTTTTATCATTAAGGGTTTTTAAATGGCTTTAACCATTAAAACCACCATTCGTTTTTCTTGACAGAGTCTTGCTCCGTACCCTAGGCTGGAGTGCAGTGGCACAATCTAAGATCACTGAAACCTCCGCCTCCTGGGTTGAAGTGATTCTACTGCCTAAGCCTCCCAAGTAGCTGGGATTACAGGTACGTGCCACCACACCCAGCTAATTTTTGTATTTTTAGTAGAAACAGGGTTTCACCATGTTGGCCAGGCTGGTGTCGAACTCCTGACCTCAAGTGATCCACTCGCCTCGGCCCCCGAAAGTTCTGGGATTACAGGTGTGAGCCACCATGCCTAGCCAAAACGACTACATTTTAAATTCATTTTGTGTTAGGGGGACATGGATTACAAAAATGCAATGAAAGTATGAGCCAAATAGTGATATGAGAAAAAAGACTTCATGAAGCAATGCTCTTTCTAGGGGTGCTTTATTTGAACACTGGACAAAATTAAAAGAATTATATTTTTAAAAAGTGGTAGAGGAGATGAAGCTTTATAAAAGTAATTCTGAAAGCATTCTGGAGGATGCATTCAGAGAAGGGATGTGGAGAAGATGAAGGTGAAGATTCAGGAAACTACTCAGGAACTGACAGATAGCAGGGAGTGGTTAACCCTGGAGATGAGAGTGAAGGAACGAGGGACAGGTAACCCAGATTTGTTTACCTGAATGAATGCTGATGTTAACAGCAGCAAGGACTAAAGAAATAATGCAGGTGAGGAGTGACTAGAGTAGGTAATAAGGAAAACTTACAAATTCCATATTAGATATATTAAGTATAAAATGGCAGTGGAACATTCAAGTATAACTTAAAATAATCACTATTAAGGGACAGAGAATACAGAATGTTCCCATGTAACAAGAAAAAATAATATTACAGCTATCTAGATTTTTGAGAAACTAACTTACACAGCAAGAAGAAACTATTTCTAGTTTTGTGATTTAGCATAATTTCCTACCCATATACACAGGGCCAATAAAAAAACCTACTTAAAAATCTCCATGAAGATAGACATATTATCAACTTATAACTAATCATATTCTTTAGCAAAATAGTAAAAAATAAAGAAAATACATGTAGTAATCAAATAATTTACATCAATATTTCAAGTTTTTCAAATTGAAATTTTTATTTAAGAAAGTATTAGAAAAATATTAATACGGAAAGGCGTGGTGGCTGTAATCCCAGCACTTTGGGAGGCTGAGGCAGGCAGATCACCTGAGGTCAGGAATTCCAGATCAGCCTGGCCAACATGCTGAAACCCTATCTCTACTAAAAATAAATAAATAAATAAATAAAGTAGCCAGGTGTGGTGGCATTCGCCTATAATCCCAGCTACTCAGGAGGCTGACAGTAGAATCACTTGAACCTGGGAGATGGAGGTTGGAGTGAGCCAAGATCGTGATAATGCATTCCAGTCTCAGGGCCAGAGTGAGACTCCGTCTCAAAAAAAAAAAAAAAAAGCCCAAGAACCAGAAAAAGAAAAACATTAATACTGGCTAAGGAGGGACAAGCTTATTTTAGTTACATATAAACAACCACTTACCAAGGGATTAAATGTCTCACCTTAAGAGATATTCCAAAGCAAAACAATTGTCTTCGCTAGTATGTATTTGCTAATTTGCAGGATAGGTTTGTGATATGTCATGTATGCTCACTTTAAACTCTTACATAAATAATTAGGGGATAAAATCATATGGTTCATAGACCTGATTGTTTACATATGCAAATCAACTGACATTTTCTTAAATAGCTCATGAGATTGGTCTTTTGAGAAAATCAAAAACGCTTTGAGAGAAAGCATCCCAATGAACATCTGTCCAAAATTAAACTAGCATATTTGTCCCTTACAACTATACATGATGTTATCATCTCTTTCTGAATATATTATCTAAAGCTGACATCATAAAGCATTTGTTTGTTTTTTAAGAGCTTAGTGTCATGAGCTTGGACAGTGGGACGCCTACTTGTAATACAAAGAGCAGATGGGAAGATGTAACCAACTACCAGACTTGTTTTTGTTTTACTCTTCACATCTGTACCAAAGCATTTCATTTTCAATAAGTTGATAATTTAAGGACATACAATTTCCCCCATGTGTGCTCTTCAACTCTGAATGTCTGGTGCTCAGTTAAATTTCATCTGTTTGCAATTTTTTCCTTTACAAAGTGTTATTTTTAGCTTCCCAGCCTATTAAAAGAGCACAAAACCTGGCTACAAATCTATTCCTAAATATTAACTCCCATTAAATTAATTATCACTATAGAATCCACAAATATAAGACCCCTACAGATGTGATGAAAATAAATTACTAATATGATGTCCTGTCTAAAATTGAACATCAAATGTGACTAGAATGACCAGAGTGTGGAGGGAAAGGTGAAGATATTTATATATCTATTTTCTTTCTTTTTACATCTTTCTTTATATTTCTTTATTTTCATATATATACAGTTATATATCTTTACATATATTTTTATGTTTTCCTTTAATCAAATCAAAAGAGTATATAACATATTTGTCTTTTTGAATATCTAAAAGAAATAGTAAGTAAAAGAATTGCTGTGGCTTGCTTTTGTCCCCCCTTCCCAAAGAAAAAACAGAAAATGTATTTCCATCTTTCATAAACATAATGGAATACAAATAGCTCCCGTTGCTAAACTCAAAGTTGGTAAACAAGGCAGAAATAGAGTTTATTAATTCTATCATTAATTGCTACACTGTGAATGCTGAGGGAATAAAGATAATATAATTAAACCCTTCCTCCTTTATCATTTATTCCTTTTGCCTCATTTCACAAATAATACAAGTTCATTGTTAAAAATTTGGAAAACAGAGTTAATTCAAGAGAATAAAATTAAGCATGACCATAATTTCTCACATAGAAAGACATATTGTTAATATATTTTATCACTTGGTCTAATCATTTTTCCCATGTGCAATATGTTCTTAAAGAAAATTGGGGTCACACTCTTGGCTGTATATATGTTTTATATTCCGCTTTATCATTTAATGTATCATGAACATCTCCCATGTAATTATATAATTTTAATTATCATGCAATAATTATTTTTAAAATCCTTTATTGAGCATTTATGCTATTTCTAATTTTTCACAACTAGAAATAATTCTGAAGTGAACACTATCTACAGATATATTTTTTTAGAGATCTGCTCCATTAGGAAAATTTTCTAGAAATGGAATTGCTAGGCATGAATATAAATATTTTCATCGTTTGTGTTTCATTCTGCTAAATTGCCCTCCAGAAAGGTTGTACTGTTCTACAAATCAATTATCACAAAATGAGAGTGCATGCTTCTCTGTACCCTCACATATCAGATCATTATTTTAGATCCTTTTTGTCTACTAAAATGCATTATTCTTTTAATAGGCATTTCTCCTATTGCTAATTAGGCTGAATATATGCACAGCCATGCACATTCATACAAGCCCACTCATAAATATTATATACACCATGCACATCCTATATGGAACTTTATGAATATACCTTTGTTCATATTTCTATTAGGATATCTATTTTTCATGTTGCTATATAAGAATATTCATATATAAAGGTGTTAATCCATTATCAAAGTTTCTGAAATTGTTATCAATTCAGTGTTCGCTGAATATATTTAATAACATATACTATGTTCTTGATTTACAAAAGTTCTTCATTTGTGTACAGTCAAAAATATATTTTGATCTTCTACTTTGTTTTTATTTTCACAAAGCTGCTCTTATTTCAAGTAAATATTACCTATATTCAGCCCTAGTTTGTGTATGGCTTTTTAGACTCAATTCATTGTTCTGAAGTTTATTCTGGTAAGTGGTGTGATATAGGGAATCAATTTATATTTTCCCCCCAAATACTCTGACTACTGTTCCAGTAACACTTTACTGATTTGAAATGTCTCTAATTTTTAAAATTCACCTATCTTTCTGATTAAAAATCCTAAAATGTATGCTTAAAGGCATCCAAACATTTGAATTAACACAGTCACTTTTATTCAACCAATTCCAGGGCACAATGTATTCAAGTTTCTTTTAATTTCATGCACAATCCAACAGCAAGCCAGTGGGTACTAGGAAGGAGGGAAGAAAGGAATATAGTATTCAGGGAACTAAATCCACTATTCCTTTGTTTTCATGTTGTATCATGCCATAATTATTATTTTCATATTATTGAGAGAAATTGATAATACAGAGAAGCAGAGTTTAATGTAAATTTGATGGTTGCTTGTGGCCAGAGGTCTGTAAGATTCTCATCTTTCATAGGACTTAACTGCACTTTAGATTCTATATGTGATCTAAGCAAAAATACTGCAGAAACTTTCAGAAAGTCAAGACAAAAAAAAATCCACAACCTAGCAGGTATGTCTTTAATGTTTTAGAAGCAGCCAAAACAATGTATTCAACAGGAAAATCTAAAGCAGACATATGGAATTTTGCCTGTTGTGAGCCTTGTATGTGGGAGCCTTATGCTACTATGTCTTGTGTATAAAAATGGATTATAGAGCTGTAGAAAAAGAGTTCAATGCATCTTTAAAGTATTTCCAAAGTGAAAATAACTTTTGAAAGAGCTAAAAAGTCAGACCCTGTGCCAGTATAAGTGACAGAAAAACTATCAGTTATATTCACTCTCTTACTTTCAAATGCCATAAAAGTTATATAATAGAACCAAATAAATACTGCAGTCTTACAATTATGGGAAGGTGACTGGTACCAGATTTAAGACTGAGAAGTTGCATTTCAGCCATAAAGTAACTTAAAAGAACAAAAAATTCACTATCAAAATTATAAATTTAGTATATTCTTTAGAGATTTCACTTTATTTCCAACTTTTAAATAACTTCAAAAATGTTAAATGGTTGATTCAATCAATCACCAGTGAGACATGGATGTGATCATCACTGATTGCATATCCATCAAGCAAATTAGAAAGCTCTGGACTCCTGCTCCCAACCCCTTGGCTCAAGTTCTGTCACAGCTCCTTCTGTGTGCACATGTGCAAGGAAGACGGAAGGTGAAATCCAAAGTAAAGCAAAAAGTCAATGGTTTCTGCTGTTTCACCAGGAGAAAAAAAAAGAGTGAAGGCGAATATAAAACAAATAATGAATGAAATCAAAGTTGAACATTAGATTGCCTGTGTTTAAGTGAAGCCTATTGTGATTGACTTTTGGCTTATAAACAGCTGGAAAGTATTCAGGGCTGGCTACTCAGAAAGCATTTTACTTTAAAGAGAAATAGCAGTTTTAGCTCAGTTAACATATGTAAACAACTCTACTTGATCTGGCCTCTCCCTCACTCTGTGACCAATTCTCCTATCACTTGGCCCTCATACTACTTCCGACCCAAACTGGCTTTTTTTTATTGCGTTTTAGGTTTTGGGGTACATGTGAAGAACATGCAAGATTGTTGCATAGGTACACACGTGGCAGTGTGATTTGCTGCCTTCCTCCCCATCACCTATATCTGGCATTTCTCCCCATGCTTTCTCCCCAACTCCCCACCTCCACTGTCCCTCCCCTGTTTCCACCCGACAGACCCCAGTGGGTGACCCGTACAAACTGGCTTTCTTATTGTTTCACCACCAGACCAAGTTCTCTCCAATATTAAGGATTTTATTTTAACTGTTCCCTCAGTCTAGAAAAGTCTTCCTCTCGATCTTCTTGTGGCTGGTTTCTCCGTATCACTCAGGTTTCAGATTACAAATCACTATATCAGGAAAGCCTCTTCTAAGTATCACTATAAAGGGGTTACCCTGTCGCTATCCCATCTTTCCATTTTAATTCTTTCTACAGCACTTTTTCTCCACAGCACTCACTGTCTTGTTTCCTTAGTCAATTACTTGCTCTCATGGTTTCTAACTCTTCACTGCAAGCTCTCTAAAGCAGGGAGTTTGGTTGTTTTGTTCACTGATCTATCTTCAGCATTCAGAACACTGTCATATACTAAGAGTTCAATAAATTTAGCAAATATATATTTAACTGCTTTGCATTTTTGTTCTGAAAACCAAACAACTATAAATGTTCCTGATTACTTCTAAGAACAGAGTAGGTCTCAGAGACTGTCTTATTTTGACCATAAATCTGCTCCCAAAATATTTTAGGATCAATAAACTGTATTTCTTTTTTCTTTGTTGAGACAGAGTCTCGCTCTGTCACCCAGGCTGGAGTGCAGTGGCAGAATCTCGGCTCACTGCAACCTCTGCCTCCCAGGCTCAAGCAATCCCCCCAACTGAGAGCCCCCAAGTAGCTGGGACTACAGGCGTGCACTACCATGCGCGGATAATGTCTATATTTTCAGTATAGACTGGATTTCGCCACGTTGGCCAGGCTGGTCTCGAACTCCTGGCCTCAAGTGATCCTCCCATCTCTGTCTCCCAGACTGCTGAGACTACAGGTGTGAGCCACTGTGCTTAGTCTAGGACCAACAAACTATATTTCCTACCAGCTTTTTCTCACTCATATTCTTGAATCCTTGAATACGAAAGTTGAACAAGAGTTCTTCCTCCTGCCTTCCAGTTGGATGTAGCCTATTTATCTCTCTTACTGCCACAGTCAATAAGGCCATGGAAATGAAACAACTTTTGCTGTATGTGGAGAGGAGGTGCCAATAAGAGACAATCTTTTCTTTTCGTGATCTTAAAAACCGAGAGTTTACTGAATTGGAATTTGAGCTTAATCTCAGTAAAATATCGGTTCCTTGAGGGAAGGAATTTTTTTTGTCTTCTTATCTTGTTGCTGTATCTCCAGCACCCAGAAGAGTCCTCAGTGCATAGCAGGCATTAAACAAATACTTCATGAATGAATAAATGGAAGGGTAAATGAATGAATATACAGTGTTCCAAATACTGAATTAGAAACAAAGCTGCTTAGTCTCGTCTATTTCTAAAGTATTATAGAGAAACTCAGACTACAATTAGATTTTCTATTCCTACTTCTCAGGAATTCTGTACCATGTACTATTGATTATCAGATACCTGAGCAAGAAACAGCTGACAGACAATACAGAAAACTTAACATTGATACTAGAAACGCTTGTAATGGAAAAATGGCTCAACTATCAAATGCCCTGCAAAAATGGACAGCCAAGAATGTTGACCACTTATGATGAATTGTGAAAAAAGACCGTAAATAACTAATATTCAGTTATACCTGATTTGTTCTTATGGAATTTGAAGTATTTTGCAAAACTATGAAAACAATTATCAATAGAAAACAAGAATTGAAAAAATATAAATTAGAATAGGAGATTAAAAACAATATTAGGACAAAGATTTAACTCTGTTTTCTGGTGCCCAAATCAAAGGAAATAAAAATATAATCACTTACTTTTCAAAGAAGCAAATGTTTTTCTAGCTTTAGAACCAAATCAAAGGGCTCACAGGAGTCTTCATACAAAGGACACAATAACAGTACACACTGCCCTTTACAACAAGGGTCCCCAACCCTTGGGCAACAGACCAGTACCTGTGCGTCGCCTGTTAGAAACCAGGCCTCACAGCAGGTGATGGGCAGGGGCTAATGAGCATTACTCCCTGAGCTCCGCCTCCTGTCAGATCAGCAATGGCATTAGATTCTCACAGAAGCATGAACCCCATTGTGAAATGCACATATGAGGCATCTAGGTTGTGCACTCCTTATGAAAATCTAACTAATGCCTGATGATCTGAGGTGGAACAGTTAAATTCTGTAACCATCCCCACATCACTGCACCCTGCCCATTCTGTGGTAAAATTATATTCTACAAAATCAGTTACTGGTGCCAAAAAGGTTGGGGACCATTGCTCTACAACACTGTTATATTGAAAGTAGCAACAGATTTTTTTAAGGCTAGTTTTGTAACATTATTCAGTGTAATCTAATATCACAAAAAGAAATAACAAATCAGTAAATTCTTTGGGGGTAGGGGGATAGGTGACAAAACGGATCCCAATATGTATCTTTCTTACAGCTATGTCCAATAACAATAGTCACTAGCCACTTACAGTGACTGAGCACTTCAAATGTGTCTAATGTGACTGATGATATGAATAATTTTATTCCATTTTAATTAAATTTAAATAGCCATATGTGATCTGGGGCTACTTTATACTTAAATATACCATTCAGCACTTACCTAACTGTGGGCAGTAGAAAAGTAGTGCCTTGCCTCAGAAGACAAGCGGATACTATTTGCCTGACCCCAAAAGAGGTTCCTGGATAATGGTTTTGCTATTAATGGCAAAAAACACAATTACTTTTGCATCAACATATAGACTTGAGAAATACTAGGTTTAAAGAAAATGAGACCAAAGACTTCTTAGAAGTTTCAAATATGCTAACATACTTCACTAATTTCCAAGAGGGGAATACAGTATGCAGCTTTCATTTGTTAAAAAATAGCTGAAATGTCTGTGTGTCCCCCAAATCCTTATGATGAAATCCTAACTCTCAATGTGATGGTGGGGACCTTTCGGAGGTAATAAGATCACAAGGGTGGAGATCTCATGAATATAATTAGTGCCCCCATTAAAAGGGACCCCAGAGAGTTCTCTCACACTCCTCTGCCATGTGAAAAGATAAGTCAGCAGTCTGCAACTCAGAAGAGGACCCTCACCAGAACCCGACCACATTGGCACTCTTATCTCAGACTTCTGGCCTCCAGAACCATGAGAAATAAATTTATTTTGCTCATATACTACCCAGTACCACCGTGTTCTTATAGCAGCCTGAATGAAGATAGCCTCCAATCTATAAAAAGTTAATATGACATCATTTGCATTTATATGAATCTCTCTCCTTCAATTAATTTTCGATTACTTCATATACTGATGCAAAAGACAGCCACATAAGGAGTGACATCAGCAAGACGGTTACCCTTTATCCTTATACCCACTTCTAGGTATTGATCCAAAAGAATTTAGGTCAGTATCTCCACATAATATCTGCACTCCCATGTTCATTGCAGCATTATTCACTGTAGCCAAGAGGTGAAAACAAGCTAAATGTCCATCAATGAATGAGTAGATAAAGAAAACATATATACATAGAGTGGAATATTATTGTCGCAAAAAAGAAGTACGTTCTATCATATGCTAAAGCATGGCTAAGCATAGCTAACTTTATGGTAATTAAAATAAGCTGTCACTTAAGGACAAATACTGCATGACTCCATCTATATCTCAAGTAGTCAAACTCATCAAAACATACAGTGGTTGTTGACGGGATGGGGTGAGGGAGAAATAAAAGAGCTGTTGTACAATGGGCAGGCATAAAGTTTCAGTCACATAAGATGAAAATGTTCTGGAGATTGTTGTACAACATTATACCTATAGTTAACAATATTGTACTACACACTTAAAATTTTTTAAGAGAACAGATCTCAGGTTACGTGGTTTTTTTTTTAAACACAATTTTTTTTTTAAAGGACAGTCATACAAAATGAAGCTTGGATTTGTAAACATACTGACTTATTTGTACCTTGAAATAGGGAAATTACTTTCTTGAAATAAGAGGAATTCTCTTCCAGCTACTACTGGACTAGGGAGAAGTTTCCAGAAAACTTGGCATGGAGAGAAGATGGAGAGGAAAAGTGGGTGGAGAGAGAGACATATCTTGCTTATATTAAATACTGAATAGAGCACTATGCAAAGTTGTTATGGAATATCAAGGAAACAGAATTTGTGGCTGGGTGTTTAAAAAGTTTAATAATTTACTATTGTATTGTATGTCAATCAGTGCAATATGCATAAGCAATTAATAACATCTTTACCAAGCATGTCTTAAAACACCTATAAAATACATAAATACATGGTACTGTTCAAGGCAGTATAAAAAGCATTTCTGAGTGGAGAAAAAGGATACAAATACAATCTTTGGCATAATGTAATTTAAAACAACCATCAATAGAAGAAAATTTAAGAGAAAACGGTAAAAATAGTAAGATAACGTACAGGTAGTATCCCCTTAAAAAATCATACAATACAACTCTAAACAAGGTTTACAGTCCAATACCAATTATTGCTTTCAGATTTCTGTTAAAGACATTCTTTCTCAAAGTGGTATTTCAAATGTATTTCTTCTACCTAAGTTCCTGACAGAGTACTAGTTGAAAAACAACTACACTATTGCTTGCTGTGCAGGCCTCTGGTTGAATAAATGGCTTAATAAAAATGTTTAGAATAGAAAAGCATTCATGTTGAAAATGTGAAATGTCTTCTTTAATGGACAATTAAGCATTACCATGTTTATGTGATGTGCATACATTTTTTAACATAAATTTTTAAGCAAGATTTAAACCAGCTTTGCAGATATATTCAAAATATGAGGTGGTATAGAGAAAGAATGCACAAAAATTTTACTTCTGCTTAGTAAAAAACCTTTTGTCACTATAATATAATGATTAATTTATAGAGTGATATATTATAGGTACTGGTGCATTTAATAATATTTTATAAATTTTATCACTATATTCTTTATTCTACATTTATGCCTCATTTCAGTTTATGATTACTGGTAGGTGGGTTTTGTCTATTTAGTGAGTATTTGTTAAATCAGCACTATTATGTAGCAAAGAGAGAGTGGGAAGGATAGCAACTGTATTAAAGTACCTAGGAACTAGAGTGGTAATACAAAGGGTCATGAAACCAAACAATACACACATTTCACACTGACTCTCTGAGATATAATTAGTTTCTTTTAATTCATATAAAAGATCAACTTAAAACAGGGCTAAATATTTTTTTTTTTTTTTCTATTTCTACAATATCAAATCTCATTTGTGGTAGACAGTAGATGTGAGATTTCCATCCTCCCCAATACCCTCATAGACCACGTGTCCTCTGAGTGTCCTTCCTGCAGTAATATACTCTTATCAGTAGGAAAGCCCATGATTGTAAAGACTTTAGCTCCACACCAAGTTGATTGAATTACTGGCACATTTTTAACTTTGCCTAGTGTCTCTGACCTCTGTTGAGGAATTTTTTCTTAGCTCAGACCCTCTTGTTGAGTTCCAGATTCTGTTTCCCAGTTTCCTAGTGTTAAAGTTAATTAATCAGGAGGCCATAAGACTGAGGGGACTCCAGCATCCTAAAATCTTAAGTAAGCAAACTGAAACCCAACTCAGTGTAAACAATCACATTTTAGAAAAACGAAAATTAAGTGTAATCAGTAAGAAACTAATCTCTAACTAGGGACTTTTCACTTGAATGATCCTAATAAGGCTACCATTCCACATTAGCCAATCAAACTATTTTCTTTGCCTTGTTTCTGTATTCATCTAACAAAGTCTTCACTTCATATTTCTTGGGTGGAGCTCCTGAGCCACTTGTGATCTGGGACTGCCCAATTCATGAGTCACCATTTGGTAAAATAAACTCTTTAACATTTTCATGTACCTCAGTTTATCTTTGAATAACACACTATTACTGATTCATCTCTAACACTGAAACTTGTGTATCAGACCTGTGACAGTTAACTATGTTCCTTGCCTTACTTAAATTTGTCCACTAGCCTAGATTCTCCTTCAACAAGTCCAGAACATCTATGCCTATCCTTCCTTGTTGCAAGAATAAAAATGTATATAATTTGCTAAGCAAATAAAGAATGAGCTTAATGTTAAAGTGGCATGTCCAGTTTAACAGAAACCAGAAGCCAGAAAGCAAAAGTACATTGGATCATATATAGACAGGATGAATGAAATATAATTTCCCATCTTTAAATTTTCAAATTACAAGCCCTGAATGTTCTAATTTCAGCATCAGTTGTGAACTATTATACTGGAAAACTAAGGATTGATCTGTACATATAAGTAAAAGGAAAATTCCCAAAATAGATTACAGAATTCTGAATACTGAGGTAGAAATTCATGACACAAGTATTAGGCTTCTGCATAGAATAATCATCAAACATCCTGTAAAACTACACCTGTATTTATACCAGTGATAGTTAGCAGTAACATAGCAAACTAAGAGCTTGCTATTCAAATTTCTCTTGCCAAGTTTTCCAGTTTTGCCAATTATAGTGATGGTAAATAATGGGGAAAGTCAGCAACAAGGGCAGCTTCTACATAATTGGAAAAGGTAATTTCCTATACTATTTGATTTGTGGGCTACCCTAAGGTCTTATCTGCCTTCCCCTTTACCTAACCAGAAATAATCAGCATTATTTAACAGAAGAAATGTTTCCAAAGAGTCATTGTTACACAGCTATACATTACCTAGGATCTTCTAGTAAATCTTCTTGCGTTCTCTCTCATTTGATTTTTAGATTAGAAAATCTTCACTTAAAAAGAATCAGGTTCAGGGGCTAAAGGAGTAGGATATTTTCAATCTAAGTCAATTTCATAAGGCATAGGAACGTTACAGTGAAATACTCCACCCCATGGCAGCAGGGTGGGTACCCCAGTGAGAGCTCTGACAGTCAAACAAAAGTTTGACATAGCACTTCCCCAGAGTGGACTAAGTTTTCCCTAACCTGGTCCCCTTATATTACCAAAGGAATAAAATGTTAATGTATCAAGTTTTCATTTAGTTTTGACCTACTAAATAATGTAGGCACCAAATCCTTTCAGGAGTAAAGTGAGAAATAAGAAAAAAAAAAACAAAAAAAAAACCCTAAATATAACCATACCAGATATCCTCTTGGCTCGCTCCCTTGCCTTGTTCCCATCTTTGCCAAAATATCACATTCTCTACAAGGCCCACTCTTATCGTCCTACTTAAAATTGTAACACCCACCCCATGGTACTCCTGACCCTGCTCTATTTCTTTTCAGGATAGCACTTACACCTATGATTATATATGTATGTATATGCATATATGTGTGAGAATATGTGTGTATAAATATATATATGGATGTATATGGATGTATGTACAAATACATACATATTTTTTTCATCTGTCCTACTAGAATGTACTCAGAATCTGCTAGAATAATGCCTGGAACATGCTAGGCATACTCGTTATTTTGCCTATATTAAACTCTAATAGGTTGCCAGGGTTATCATCAGGGAACTCACCTCAGTGTTACTCCACTTTTTGGCAATATGTCAGAGAATATTAAAGAATTTCAGTGGCTCTCCTCATTCCCTATGAGATTAAGGGTTTCCACATTTGAAAATGACACTCTGATAAATTATATGCTTTTCTCGAAAGTTTGAAAATAACTCCATTTAGATTCAGAGGATATTAGTGCCTCACTGGAAAGACATGCTTTTTCTTACTTCCCACAGCAATTACTTTTTCAAGATTCTAGTTATCATTTATTTATGCTGAATAAATTATTTTTAAATTTTAGGATATATTTATTACTTTATTTTTGGAACACTAAAAGAACTGAACTATTAATATTGTTCAATTAGAATGATCTAGCTCTACTTTTGCACTATTTTCCAAAATTAACTTGCCTAACTATTCCAAATTATCACTGTAAAATGATTGGTATTTGCTGAATATTAAAATTAATAATATTTCATATTATTTGGAATACAGCACATTTATTTCCTTATAAGCATTATATAAAATGTGTCATTCCTTCCCTTATCTTTCATTTAACCAACAAGAGAAATTATTCTATCCTTTTCTACTTACTAGTGCTTAATAAAACACTTATTTCTACTATCTTCATTTGCTAAAGGGAGAATGGGGAATATTGGGACTTTGGGGTGGTAGAGAGGATGGCAGAGGCAGAGAGAGAAAATGAGCATCAACATTATGTTTCACTTTGGATATTTAAGTTTGAGAAAATGAGATAAAAGGTGATACCTTCTATGTATCTGAAAATATAAGATCATTAGGCAGGTGAGAAGTCTGGATTAAAGATGTAAATTTAGGAGCATCCAAATAAGGTTGATAATATGAACTCATCACGCCAGGCAAATTTTAATGGGAGAAGAACAGCCTTGAACAAAAATTCAGGAAATGGGCAATATTATTGGGTCAGGGAAATGGGACACCAGGACACAGATGACAGAGAAGAAGGGTACAGATAAGTAGAAAGCACAGGAATTTTAAGAAAGAATGGGTAGTAGGTGCTATGAAATGCCAAAACAAGTTTGAAGATGACATTTGAAAAAAGGACTTTGGATTTGGATTCCAAGATAAAGGGCACAGATAGTTTTGGAAAGTGCTATTAATAGAGTATATGTGCAGAAATTACGTTATCTAGGACTTAAGTATTCTTCCTTTGGTCTGCATAGCTACACTAATGTTACTACTAGGCAACTGCTGAGAATGGAAATCAGTTCACTACATAAATTACATAATATATGCTGTGGAGATCCTTTATATTTTAAGATTAAAGACTAGTTAAGATTTAACAAGTTGGTTAAATAAGAGGCTAACATATCAAGATTTTCTGTATGAATTTTTGTGAGTAGGCAAACATAAACTGATATATAGGGTCTCTCATTCTTTAATTTTAAAAATCAAAATATCATTATTTACTAAGTATAATCTAAGTTAGTAAAGAAAACATCTTTAATAACATAGAAAATAACAACTGATGAATAGTATAACTACTGGTAGGGGTGTAAATTAATCGACCACTGTGATGGTTAATATTGTCAACTTGATTGGACTGAAGATGCAAAGGACTGTTCCTGTGTGTGTGTTTGAGGGTGGTGCCAAAAGATATTAACATTTGAGTCAGTGGACTGGGAGAGGCAGACCCACCCTCAATCTGGGTGGACACCATCTAATCAGCTGCCAGCGTGGCTAGGATAAAAGCAGGCAGAGGAATCTGGAACGAGTAGACTGGCTGAGTCTTCTGGCCTTCATCTTTCTCCCGTGCTGGATGCTTCCTGCCCTTGAACATCAGACTCCAAGTTCTTCAGGTTTTGGACTCTTGGACTTACACCAGTGATCTGCCAGGGGCTCTCAGGCCTTCAGCCATAGACTGAAGGCCAAACTGTCAGCTTCCCAACTTTTAAGGTTTTGGGATTCAAACTAGCTTCCTTGCTCCTCAGTTTGCATATATGACCTATTGTGGGACTTCACCTCATGATCATGTGGGTCAATGCTCCTTAATAAACTCCCATTCACATATACACCTATCCTATTAGTTCTGTCCCTCTAGAGAACCCGGACTAATATAACCACATTGGAAAACCATTTGGCATTACTACTGAAGTTGAACCTACATATACCCTATGATGAGGCAATTCCATATACCAAACAGAAATGCATGTATATGTATACAAAACCACATTACAAGGGTATTCATACCAAAAACACAAATGTCTGCTAATATTTGAATGGCTCAGTTAATTGTGATATATTCATACAATGAAATACTACAGTATATTAGAGTATTTCATTTATTTATTATATGTATGGCAAACTACAGTCCATATCTAGCCTGAAGCCTACTTTTGCAAATAAAGTTTTAATGGAGTACAATCACATTCATTTGCATATTATCTACCTGCTTTTATGAAAGCTGTGTCAGAAACCATATGACCCACAAAGCCTAAAATATTTACCATCTGGCCCTTTACGGGGTAAGTTGGCCAACCCCAGCTACGTAAGAATAAAATTTTAAACTACAGTTATATTCAGGCCTGTAAATAATTCTCATAAACATGGGGTTGAGTGAATGAAGCCAGATACCTAGAATTAGATACTCTGTAGTTTAATTTACATAAACCTCAAAAAATAGGCAGTAATAAACTCTACTGTTCCAAGTCAAATTATTTATTGGAAGTCTTTGGGGAACACAAGGACAATAGGAATTGGGAAGAGCCAGTACTGTTCTATTTCTTGAACTAGGTGTTGGTTCTATGTGTGTCTTCACTTTGAGATAACTCATTGAGCTGTAATATTATGGTTTGTGTACTTTTCTGTATGTGGATCCCTTCAATAAATATATATATATATATTTTTATATATATATATATATATATATATTTTTTTTTTTTTTTTTTTTTTTTTACCTCTCCCCCCTCAAAGTTTTCTTTGACATATTTTGAAATGGCCTTGCACAGCCGTGTTCTCTGGGGGAAATTTGCATCTGCAGAGCATTTTTTTATTTTTTGA
>CAUYQU010031460.1:0-28930 GCA_963574635.1 Cheracebus regulus
GCAGCGCTTCCAATTGCTGTTTTCCTTGTGGGGATGGGACCAGCCGAGCCCGTCCGTCCCGTACACTCCGCACCGGGAAGCGCCGCGCTGGAGAGCCGGCAAAATAGCCGCGCCGGCCAAACGAGTCGCGCTGGCGACCCGTGTGGCTCCTTTGCCGGGAATCTCCCGGTCTGTGGGCAACAAAAATTCGTCGGAAAGTGCGGCATCCACTCGTTCTCTGCGCTTTCACTGGGAGCTACATTCCTGAGCTGTTGCTAATCGGCCATCTTGGATCTCTCTCCTTAAAGGAATATTTTTAAGCAAAAGAAGCCAGTTTGAGGAGAGTAAATACTGTGTGTAATTAAATTTATATGATATTGTGACAAGGTGTAATTATAGAGACAGTAAAAAGATCAGTGGTTACCAGGGGCTTCAGAGAGGAAGGATGAATAAGTTAACAAATATTCTTTACAGTGAGATTATTTTCTATGGTACTGGAATGATGTGTGAATAATACTGTTTTTTAAATACTGAATAATTTTACATCACAAAGTGTGAAAACAGATGTATGCAAATTAACATTATTTAGTAGTTTGGGGAATCCCAGGAAGCAATGCAGACAAAATAATAAAAATGTGTAACATATTTATGAAAAAACCTCATGAAGGGAGTGTCTGAAACAGAGACTAACCAAGTAACTTAGGAAATAAGGGGAGATTCTTAGTCTAAAATGTGTGATTTGCACATGAGCATCTTAGTTGCACATGAGCATCTTACTTACAGACATTTTCCACTACCAATTTGGAAACCACTACGCAAGTATTTTGGAACTCAATGATTACACAAAGGAGGTGAACTGTTTCACTGTCAAAACTGAGAGACCCCACAAGTAGTGGAAATGAAAAAATTGATTCATGGGGTTTTGGATTAGATCATGTGATACTGAGGACATTAGTAGGAATTCATGCTTAACTTTACATTACAATCAAATATAGAAATGTGTGCATGTATAGATACACATACGTATGCGTGTTGTCTGTGTGTGTGTGTAGGTGTATGTGTATGTGAGAGTTAGTATACACATACTTATTCCATTGCCTTGTTGGCTGATAGCCTAGAATCAACAGATCTCTAATAGAAATGAGAACACACACTGACCAAATCTTTGTTTCTAATACCATGCACAAAAACAAGAAACTATGATTCCTTGAAAAATAGTCAATACCTGGCGTGAGCAGGGAAACAACACAATAACCCTGGAACACCTTAAAGTGCTAGGAAGTAAAATCATGCTAAAGAACAACAGAACCAACCAACCAAACAAACAAACATAATCAAACAGTAATGATGTTGGCAATTCCAAATGGTACAGGAGCCAACAGAAAGACTTTCCAATGACCAACCCTGAAACAATTTGAGCAGCAAAGTAAATTAATTAGCATAAGTATAGCTTACAATACTTATCTATAATTTTATGTACTATCCCATGATATAAATAATCGATTAAAAATATATAATAAATGATGGATAATAAATTGCCCATGGAAAAGAAATACAAATGATACATCTACAAGCACTGCCAATAAAATTTAAAGCATAACTTCTCACTTAAGTTTGTGTTGAAGTTAGTGACTTTAAAATAAAAGCACAACATGGAAAGGGGGAAATAGATTCATTAGTACGTACAATTGGTAGAATGGCACATAACCTCTGTGGTCTTCCTCACTTAAACCCACACCAGTCTAATCATGAGAAAAACATCAAAGAAATTCCAGATGTAGGTATAAGTATCATGAAAAAAAACAAGGAAAATCTGAGAATCTGGCACAGTGGAAAAGAGCACAAGGAGACATGATGTCTAAATACGATGCGGTGTCCTGGTTGGAATCCTGGAACAGAAAACTGACACTAAGGCAAAAATATACAATTAATGTATACTTGTTACAAGAAGGAAAATGTGTAACAATGTGTAACAACGAAAGTGTGTAACAATAATTGTGAAAAATATGCCACATGGTAATATAAGAAGTTAATAATAAAGAAAACCCTATGTTTGATGGATATACATACACTCTCTGTAGTGACTTCCAATAGACTAAATAGACTAAAATAGAAAATTACATTTTTTTCTTAATCCACAGTCAAGATTAATAACCAAATATTATCTATATTACCACATATGTTCCATCCTCTCTTTTACCCTGGTGAATGTTACTATAACGTTGAATTTGCTTTTTGTCATTCTCATTCTTATTTTCTATATTTGTATTTCTAAATAATATACTTTTCAGTATTTTTCTTCAAAGTTAGATAAATATGTGTATAAGTTAATGTGTAATGTTAGTTAAATTATGAGAAAATATAAGAAATCCATATTGTGTGATACAATCTAAAAAATACCTGATAAGTTCTTTTTGCAAGGGTCTAGGTAAACAAAGTAAGATGGAGAAACTGATACAGATTGGACAGGACCTGATGTGGCAGGTAGGTTCTAAGATGCTTCCCAATGGTACACAACTCTTGATAATGCAAAACCCTATTCTAATACTTCCCCTGTGAGGATTAGACATGCTATACCACATGTATAAACAAACAAAAAAGGGGCGAAATGTGGAACAATGGTTTGTAAGACAGATTATATCAAACAAGGACAGTGACATTTGAGACATACAAGACAGTGGCATGAGCTCTACCACTGTCTCAAGATACTGCTTGGGAAAGTTTGCACCCTGAAGTGAGTCATGGGCTTTTGAAGATAGTCTTTGAGTTTTGAAGTTAAGAAGATGGAACTGAGAGTTGAGAACAGATTGGCTGAATTTCATGAAGCCATTCTCCACATCCAGCGGTAAGAATGGAAGAGAGCATTCAAGCCAGCATCCATGCAGGCTAGGCTATCTATTTCTGCATAATAAATTATAACATATTAGATGGCTCAAAACCACACACACATTACAATTTCTCTGGATCATGAATCCAGATGCAGATCATGGCCAAGGATGAGGTCTCAAGTTAAGGTTCAGCTGGGGAACTGAGATGAAGCTCATGTGATTGTTGTTAGGAGTTGAGGCTCTGTGCTAGTTGAAATGACTTCACTGGCGAACTATTCAATCCTGAAAATAATTAATAACAATCTATCACAAATTCTTCAAGAAAACTTAAACAATAATGACAAAAGTGGAGAAGAGATCACTTTCCAATGTATACTTTTAGTAAGTTTATATGATACTAAAACTAAAGTAAGACATTGCTAGCAGGAAAAATTAAGATCAATATGTTTTATAACTATTGAAACAACTATTCTCAAGGAAGTGCCAGCAAAAGAAGTCAGCAAATGTAAAAAGAATTATACACCATCACTAAGGGTATTTGGGTCAGAAATGCAAATTTGGTTCAACACACAAAATAATTAGTGTAATGCCCAAATACAAAAGCCATATGATCATTTCAAAAGATGCAAAAAATTCACTTGAAAAGTTCAAAATCTTGAACTTTGTATGATAACAATACAAAGCAAATTAAGCCTATAAGAAAACATTCTTTACTTTAAAGGACATTCATGAAAACCTCACATATCATCATAATTTATCTGAAAGGCTCTATTTTTTTCCACAAGATTAGAAACAAGACAAAGATGTCCACTCTTGACACTTGCTTTCAACATTGTATAGGAGGATGTAAACAGGGTAAACAGTCAATAAAAATAAACACAAGGCCAGGGATGGCCTGGTAATCCCAGCACTTTGAGAGGCTGAGGTGGGTGGATCATAAAGTCAGGAGTTCAAGACCAGACTAACCTCCATGGTGAAACCCTGTCTCTACTAAAAATACAAAAATTACCCAGGCGTGGTAGTGGGTGCCTGTAATCCCAGCTACTCAGGAGGCTGAGGTGGGAGAATTGCTTGAACCTGGGAGGAGGAGGTTTCAGTGAGCCAAGATCACACCACTGCACTCCAGCCTGGGCAACAGAGTGTGACTCCATCTCAAAAAACAAACAAACCACACACAAGATTTAATATTGCTAGGTGGCAATATTTTTCAAATTCTATAATTTATAATTCAAATTGCATTACATATAGATGTAATGCAATCTCTTTAAAAATAGAAGGTGACTTTTTTTTCTAACTTGGCAAGCTGATTCTAAAATTAATGTAAAATGCAATACAGCCAGAAAATTTTGAAATGAAAAGCAGAGTTCACAAAATAGACTCATGTATTCCAATTTCAAAAGTTACTACAAAGAAATCATAAACAAGATTTGTGTTACTAGTATAAACATAGACTTACTGACAAAAAAAAATAGAACTGAATTCCAAAAATTAACCTTTTCTTTTGTGGTCAAATGATATTACAAGATTGCTAAGTCAATTCAATATGGAAAACAGGTTTCCATCAAATGTTGCTAGGACAACTGAATATCTACTATCAAGCTGAACTACTCTCACATACCATATACATACTGGGATCAAAATGATCATATATCCAAATATAGGAGCTAAATAGAACAAACCCACAGAAGATAATATGTGAATACATATTTGTTGTCTTAAATTAAACAATAATTTCTGTATTTCTAAAACATGACAGCTAAAGTCCAAGAATAGTTAAGTAATAAACATGGGCTGGACATGGTGGCTCACGCCTGCAATCCCAGAACATTGGGAGGCCGAAGCAGGTGGATCACCTGATGTCAGAAGTTTGAGACCAGCCTGGCCAACATGGTGAAACCCTGTCTCTACTAAAAATACAAAAATTAGCCAGATGTGGTGGTGGGCACCTGTAATCCCAGCAACTCATTGGGCTGAGGCAGGAGAATCACTTGAATCCAGGAGGCAAAGGTTGCAGTGAACCAAAATCACACCACTGCACTCCATCCTGGGTGACAAAGTGAGACTGTCTCAAAACAAACAAACAAACAAACAAAAAAATATGAATATATTTAACTTCATAAAATTAAAATCTTTTGGAATTCAGAGTACTCCACTAAAAGTAAAAAGATAACACAAAGAATAGAAGAAAACCTTTGCAGTCACAGCAGAAAAGGGTCTATTATCCACAAAATATCAAAGTATTTTACAGTGAAAAAACAGTAAGACAAATATCAAATCAAATTGGTAAATTATTTTAATAGATATTTCTCTAAAGATACTATTGTCATGTCTAATTACCACACGATGTGAGGCCTAAGTCTTTCGCATTAGGAAAATGCAAATCTAAACAGCCATGAGACAGATACACTTTACAAATCTAAAGGACATATTGCAAAAAAAAAAAAGCAAAATGCAAAATGCAAAAATGCGAAATACTGTGTGTAATTCTAGTTCTGTGACACTCTGCAAAGTGAAAAAGTATAGAGACAATAAAATGTTTGGCATTTACCAGGAGCTTAGAAGAGAAGCAGGTCAAACTGGTGAAGTACAGCAGACTTCCTCTGGGAAGTGAAATTACTGTAGTATCATACTGTAATGATAAATACATGATCATATTTTACAAATCCTAAATAACTTTATAATATAAATAAGCAAATTAAAAACCTTATACAGTAGGTAGGAGATAGCATGGGACTATGCACATAACTGTGTAACACATCAGTGAAATAATCTCACTGAAGGAAGGCAGAGGGGAAACCAGCTGGCCCAAGAAACTTAGCAAATAAGTGGATTTTCTGAGTCTAGAGTAAAGATTTATCCTTAAGTACTTTAGTTGGTCAAGTTGTTTTCTCAAGGGAGTATACATTTCCAATTCTGAAACCACTATACATGTCTTTTGGATTATGTGATTAAATAACAGAACCATTTTATCACTGTTAGAGTGGTAGGCTACATACAAGTAAGCGAGAATAGATGCACTGATTCATATGGTACTGGATTACATCATGCAGTGCTGGAGCATTATAAGGGATTCATGTTTCACTTACTAAAGATACATACAGAAACATGGTAAAATATTTATGTGTGTATGTGCATATATATAAACATACATGTGTGTGCATATACATATATACATATGTATATATATGAATCAGTATACACAGATTTAGTTGCTCTGTCAGCAGGCAAGATCATGAATACAGATGCTACAGGAGCGATCCAGGCCCATGTCTCCATTTGTAATTCAATTTTCCAATAAAAAGAACTAGTGCTCTGTGGGGAAAAAAAAAAAAGGTTAATACTAGGCTTGTGAGGGAATCAGTACAATTAGCCTGAGCCCTAGTAATGCCAGAAAAAAATAAAATGCCAAACAATGATGCAAACAACTAAATAACCACATAGCAACGTCAAAGCTTAATGACGGTGGCATTTCAAAATTGACAGAAGATCCAATAGCCAACGCTGCAACAATTTAAACAACCAAATAAATGAAGTAATAGAAGTAAGGAGTAAAATAAATATCCATGTTTGGTTCTGACATAAAAATGACTGAATAAATATAACAATTATTAAAGGAGAATAGACACACGTTCATGGTGAAAGTTCCAAATAACTTTGGTAGGAATTCTACCCATAATGGTTTGTTTTTGGTTTTTGTTTCAAGATGGAAGATTGGAGGCTTTGTAAGTGCACCTCCCTGCTCGGAAACAGAAAAATCGTGTGTAGATTTACACTGTAAATTTGTATCCAACAAACACAGGAACTCAACAGAAAAAGTGAAAGAAACGGGATAATTTGAAAGGAGCAGCAGGCAGCAACTTGCACTGTGTGTCAGATGGGAAACTGAGTCTTCAGAGTGCAAAAGCAGGAGACTATCTCCATGAAACACACTCCCACTGGGGAGTCAGGCAATTCAGGCCATGGGGAAGTGCCTTAACCCCACCCAGCGCTGGAGCTGACTTAGAGAGGTGGGGAGTATGAAAGAAAGAGTGGCACTTGGATGTGCTGTGTGTGCACTCCCAGACCACAGCAGGGACAGAAGGACGATATTTCTGACACTAATTCATAGGGGAACCTTGTAGAGGCAGTGATCACACATTGAAAGAAGCTCCCAACTGAGATATGCAATCCAATATGGAACAGGGGATATACCCTATGACCAGAACCAAGGAGCAAGCAGGAAGTGTTCTTTTGCCAGGGTTATGGGAGCTGGGTACTCCCACTTCACATGCCAAATCGAGGGGTGTGCAGCCTCAGAACTAGCGTTTCAGTTTCAGTCTCCAGTTGTAAGTCTTGTGGTTTGTCTTCCGAGCCTGGACTGCCTGGACCTAGCTGGCTGTTGTGGCTTTTTGCCATCAGAAGTCTGCATGTGTGAGACCTGCTGTGTCAAGGTCGTGGGAACTGACCTGCCACTTGCTACCCATTCCTCCACGTACAGACTCTCATGAAGCAGAGGGTGTTCTCCTTCTCCCTGGAACATTATCGTAGACCAGCAGCCAGAAAACTATAAACCGACCCCCATTGGGGCTGCTGTGTGTGCCCACACTCGGGGAGCTACAGTGTGGACTTTCCTGACTTCCCTCCCAGCTTTCCCCCTCTACCTGCCCTGGTGCAGAACAGGAACAGGGTCATTGAGGAGTTCCATGTCGCTGCTCATCATCACCTGAGTACTTCCCCTGGGTAACAAAGGCTAAGCATAAATCTGACCATCATGAGTGCAGCTGGCTCCTTCCTGCAAGCACTGCATCCTGGCCCGAAGTCAAGAAACACAGTCCATTACAACATCTGCTGGCACACTAACATGGCACTGGTATAAACACAGACATAGAGACCAATGGAACAGAATAGAGACCCCAGAAATGAAGCCAAATACTTACAATAAACTGATATTCAACAGAGCAGACAAGAGCATACACTGAGGAACAAACACCCTATTCAATAAAACGTGCTGGGAAAATAAGAGCCACACGCAAAGGAATGAAATTGGATCCTTATCTCTCACCATATACAAAAATTTACTCAAGATGGATTAAAGACTCAAATGTGAGTCGTGAAACCGGAAAATCCTTGAAGAAACAATGGAAAAAAAAATGGCCTGGACATTGGCCTAAGCAAAGAATGTGTTTGACTAAAACTCCAAAAGTAATTGCGACATAAGAAAATAAATAAATGGGACTTAATTAAACTGAAAGTTTTCTACATAGCAAAAGAAATAATCAACAGAGCAAAAAGACAACCTACAGAATGGGAGAAAATATTTAAAAACTACACATCCAACAAAGGACTAATCAAGAATCTACAAGAAACACAAACAAATCAGCAAGAAAAAAATGAATAATCCCATTAAAAAGTGAGAAAATGACATGAACAGATAGTTTTCAAAATATATACAAATGGCCAACAAACACAGGAAAACAGTTCTACATGAATAAGCATCTGGGATGCAAATGAAACCACAGTGAGATATCACCCTACCTATTCAGAATGGCCATTATTAAAAAGTCAATAAATGATAGATATTGGTGTGGATAAGGTGAAAAGGGAATGCTTATATATCTTTAGGTGGGGAATGTAAATTAGTACAAGCTGTATGGAAAACAGTGTGGAGATTTCTCAGTAAACTAAAAGCAGGTCAAACATTCAATCCAGCAATCCCACTACTGGGTATCAACTCACATGAAAAGAAGTCAATCAAAAATACATCTGTACTTCTAGGTTTACAATTGCAAAAAATATTAAAAATTATGAAATCAGTTGGAGTGCCCATCAACTAATTAGAGGATAAAGAAAATGTGGTATTTATACCACAGAATACCACTCACTCATAGAAAAGAAACAAATACGTCTTTTGTAGCAATTTTGATGAAACTGGAGGTCATTATCATAAATGAAGTAACTCAGGAACAGAAAGCCAAATACTGCATGTTCTCACTTATAAGCGGGAGGTAAGCAATGGCTACGCAGAGACATACAAAGTACAATCAAGAACGTTAAACATTCAGAAAGGAAGACTGAAAGGGGGTGAGGGATAAAAAATTACCTATAAGGTAAAATTTAGATTATTCATGTGATGGGTACACTAAAATCCTAAACTTCACCACTATGCCAATCATCCATGTAACCAAAAACCACTTGAAACTATAGTTATTGAAATTTTAAAAAATATATCCAAAAAAAGCAGTGCAGCATGATTAATTCCTTTTTAAGTGTGTGTTGTATATGATGACTGTTTTTTTCCTATACATACAACATGAAAAAAGGGAAAAAATTATATTTAAAACTAAAGAAGAAATTTGTTAGAAACTACTTCATCCAGGTGATCAAATTAATATCAACACTGATAAAATTTGTTGATAGACTGTGCCTTGGATATTACGGGATGAGAATGGTACTTTTCATCTGTGATCTTCCTCCCCTAAACCCACAAATTCAGTCTCATCATGAGAGAAACACCAGAGAAATCCCAAATTAGAAATGTCAATGACATCAAAAACAAGGAAACTCTGAGAAACTTAAAGACATGATATCTAAATGTGATAATGTGTCCTGGATGAGATTCTAAAACATAAATAACATTAAGTGAAAACTAAGAAATCTGAAGAAAGTGTATATAGTACTTAATGATAATACATGATGTTTGTTGGTTAATTTGACAAATGTCCTACATTAATGTACCAGGTAAATAATAAGGGACCCTGTGAGTGGAGTATATGGAAACTCTTTACTATATCTGTAACTATTCTGCAAATGTAAAACTATTCTTTAAAAAAAATGTGTTGTTTGTTTTTTAAGACAGGGTCTCACTCTGTCACCCAGGCTGGAGTGTAGTGACATGATCTTGGCTCACTGCAACTTCTCTCTCTTTTCAAGCTATTATCTGCCTCAGCCTCCTGAGTAGCTGGGACTACAGGAATGTACCACTATGGCCAGCTATTATTTGTATGTTTAGTAGAGATAGGGTTTCACCATATTGGCCAGGCTGGTCTCGAACTCCTGACCTCAAGTGATCTGCCCACCTCAGCCTCCCAAAGTGCTGGAATTACAGGCATGAGCCAACGTGCCAAGCCTAAAAAATGTCTTTTTAAAAAAAATGTCACTTGCAAGCTTAAGAAAACTGATCATTAGCAAAATTGTTGATACCTTCTTTGTGCATCTCCTTAACTTCATAGTTTTCCTTAACCACTAAACTTAACTATATTGTGAATTCTTTGCCATTCCATATTTTTAAAAATTATTTTTCTTATTGAGTTTTTATTTATAAATATTACTTTTTAGGTCTTTTTTGTCTTCAAATTTAGGTGACTGTGTTTAATTCATCCATATGCCTGACATAAGCATGAGAAACCATCAAACAAAATCATATTGTGGGACATTCTATAAAATATCTGACCAGTAGTTTTCAAAAGGGTTAAGGTCACAGAAAACAAGTGAGACCAAGAGAATACCTGATTCATACAGGAGAATACCTGATGTGTCAAGCAGACATTAAGTTGGTGTCCAATTGTTATCCCCACCTTCTCCTATCTATTCTAATCTCACTCCAGTGAGTATAAGCAGGAAATGTGACTTGCTTTGAAACAATACAGTAATGCAAAGATGTGGAAATGTCACTTAGATTCATACATTAAATACATTACATATGGTTATGATATTCTTGCCAGAAATCTCTTTCCCTTGTTGGATTTTATGAATCATTTTGCCATGTAAGAAAAGCCCACTTGGCAAGGCACTTTATTCACTCTATTGTCAATAGTCAGGAAGGAGGGGTTTTTTGTGCAGCAGACTGTCCTACAGTTGGAAATATTATATTTAAAATTAACCCAAGTCGCTTTTCAAATACAATTATATTGCTTCACAGGTATTATGAAAATCTTAAAATAACAACATAATCTTAATTCTATTCTCTTTTCCTTTATCTTATTGCTGGCATCTATTTCATATTTATATATATATACACACACACACATATATATATATACAAACATACATGAAAATGTGCATGTGTCTGTACATATATACACATACATAAAATATATAGATACATATAATCTAATAATTTTTCCTGTTTCCAAGAAATTATTTTCTCATAATAAATTAAGGATATAAAATATTAAACCAATAAAGTTAAAATCATACATAGCTAATATAAAAAATGAAAAATGGAATAACATGAAATGCTCAATGAAAATCACAAAAGGCAGAAAATGGAAGATGAAGTAGGAAGAAATAACAAGGGCAACAAGTAGAAAACAGTTAAAAATATGGTAAATATTAATCCAACTATATCAATTATCACTTTCAATGTCCATGGACTAACTGCACTAATTAAAGACACAACTTGACAAAGTGAATTAAAAAAGACACAAGATATGTTATCTGTAAGAAACCCAACTTAGAGACAAATAAAAGTAAATGAACAAAATATATGATGCTAACTCTAATCAAAGTAAACAAGAGGAGCTATATTAATTACAGGCAGAGCAGACTTCAAAACAAGGAAAGCTATCAGGAATAAAGAAGGGTATTACACGGAGATGAAGAGCCACTCTTCCAACAAAATGTCATAATTCTTAAAGCCTAAGAGCCTGACAACAGATATCAATAGAACCACAAGGAAAAAGATGAATTCAGCAATTCAGTTTTATAGTTGGAAACATTAACACCCTATATCAGATACAGACAGACAGGAGAGAAAAGCTGAACTCAATAGCACCAACAAGCAACTGGGCATAACTGATACCTACAATCTACTTCTCTCAACTACTGCAGATGACACATTCTTCTTAAGCTCAACATGGAATATTCAGCAAAATGTACCACATTCAGGGACACGCATACCCTATCAATTTTATAAAATGGAAATCAAACAATGTCAGCTCTCACACAAGTGGATTTAACAGAAATCAAAGGATAATTGGAAGGATAACTGAATATCCCAAAATGCATAGAAATTAAACAAGACAGCCCCAGAGAAATTTTTAAAGATTTTTTTTTCAACTAAATAAAAATAAAAACAGAATTTATCAAAATTTGTGGAATGAAAGGAAAACAGAGCATATAGGGAAACATATAGCATTGGATGCATATATAGGAAATGAAAGATCAAAAATCTGTCAACTGTGGTTCCACCTTTGGAATCTAGAAAAAGAATATACTAAACCAAAGTCAGTAAAAGAAAAGCTGTAACCTTGTTAGAAGAGTAAAACAAAGTAAAAGTTAAAGCAACTGGATTTTTCAAACATATTATCTTAATAGTTCTTGGAACACAGAAGCATCCAAAATTAACTGGGCAAACAAAGCACCCCAAACACCCCCCTTGCTTAAGGGCATGCAGCGATGACGCCCTCACAAATGGGAACCCTCCCGCCTTCAGAAATGATGAGTCTCGGGCACCTGAGGCCAGGCAGTTTCATTTGCTCTGATGTCATGCTATACATTTTAGAATTGCTAAGTAATAGATTTTTAATGTTGGTCCGCTGGTGAGTTGATGCATGTGTTAATTAGCTTGATTTGAATATTCCACAATGAATACAAGAATCAAAACATCACATTGTAATCCATAAATATACTCAGTGTTCATTAAAAATAAATGGGTTGGTACATTCTTTATGAATTATTCATAAATAGAAAATTTAGGAAAATATTATTGCTATGTACATAATATAAAAGGGCACATGTGAGAGAGAGAAAAAGCATAAAAATTTACGTTACAGTCTGGAAAACACGGGAAAATCTTGAGGTTTGTAGAATAAACACGGATGACGACCCTTGCAGGCACCGTCACGGGAACCTGCGCGCGTTCGCGGAGAAGCGACCGTGAAATCCAAACGCTGACCTGCGAACGGCCACCCTCACACTCCCCTGTCGCCCTCGCTCTCCGCTGCGGCCCTCACGCCCCCCGTGTGCCTGGCTCACGCCCCGTGTGCCTGGCTCCCGCCCCTCAGCCCGGCTTGCGCAGCAGCCTCGGGTCCCCTCACTGCGCAGCCGCGCGGCTGCAAGCCCCCGCACGCGCACTTCCGGCCAGGCGCTCTCCGCCTCCCAGATGTGGGAGCCAGGTGGAGGGGCCGGCAGCTGTGAGTTTTTTGGTCCATGGATCCCACCTATACCTGCAAAAGGACGGAGGGATCAAAAACCTGTACTGGCGGGGAAGTGAGGGTCGGAGCCACGCTGAAAGAAGGCGAATAAGGGCATCCCAGCCCCATGAGCTCTCCAGTCAGGCAGCCAGGGGTCCTCTCTGCCCTTCTCCCCCTTTCTCCCAGACCCATGCCCCACTGGTAGAGCCCAGGAGCCTCCCCAGTGGACAGGGCTCACGCACTCCTCACCATCCTCCCCACAGGCTGAGCTCATGGGCTGGGGTAACATCTCAGGGAACCAGACCCAGACATTCAAATCCCTACCCACGGAATGCCGTCTTCAGGAATAGACCCTCTCTGCCTCCCTTGCCCAGTGCCTCCATGGTCTGCCCTTCCTGCTCTGTCTCCTCACCTATTACTCACCCCAACAGTCCTTTCAATCTACTGCCTTCTTCTCATGCTCAACACACTCTTTCCTTCTCCCTTTCTCTCCCCTGTCTGCTGGACCCCCTGTCCCTCACTCTCCAGCACCTTCTCCATTGCTCCTCCTCTTGGACGCTTCCCATATCCGTCTCATCCCAGGCCTGAAACCTGTCCTCTCAGTTCCTAAGGGGAGCTCTTCCACATTATAGTCTAATTTTTGTCAAGTTTTCTGAAACCCCGTTGGGCATAAGCATTATAGAACATGGCAATTCATGTTGTTCTTTGAGCTCCACACATGCAGTAGACAAAAAGCAACTCTGAAGATTTTCTGGTAATCTAAAAAGGCACAAGCATACATCACTTTTAAAAGATTATCTGATAAAAGAAAATAAATATTAAATTGCAACTTTTCTACAAACCATAATCTGAAAGTATTTGCTGTGTGAAGTTGTATGTGCAAATTTTTAGAGTAGCTTTCCTTTTTTAACTGAAAAGGCAATTTTGGTATTTACTCATTAAAGAATAAGAGAAGAATACATACTTCTATTATGAGCCATTAGTACAAGGAAATGCCATGCAGATGTTTACAAAAACTATGTACAAGGAATCAGAGATTCAAGCTAATGTCTATAAATTTCGGAAAGGAAAAACAATATGCTGAAGTTTATTCATGCATATTAAACAAATAACTGGTCTTTGTGTCCTGGAAGGGAGTCTTGATGTTCCATCTATTCATTTTAATGCTTTGTGAACTTTGCAAATTAGAACAAACTAAGCATATACAGAACGCTTTTCAAATATTAGTCTCTAGCAAATTTTGTCTTGTGGTTCCCAGCAAACTTTCTGCTCCTCTTGTTTTCAATTAGAAATATCTCAGAGGAAATTTCTGGAAAACACTTTATAGAGAATGGGCAACATTTCCATTTGATTTAATAAAGAGCAATCCATTAAAGTATATAAATAATTGAAGGATATTTCAAAAAATGATTATGAATGATTACTTTAAATAAAGGCACTAATAATACAATAAGTCAAATTTAATTCTACATGTTTATGTGATAACAATGTTCATTTACAACACAAATGTCAAAGGCCTTTCCACACGAAAACAAATATGGAACAAATATTACAAGACAAGGCATGATGTGGTCATTTGTTTTTGGACAGCAAACCGAATAATTCTTTGATACACTTGATCTTTTTTTCTAGCAACATTCTGATCACAATTTATTTATTTATTTTTATTATACTTTAAGTTCTGGGGTACATGTGTAGAATGTGCAGGTTACATAGGTAGGTATACACATGCCATGGTGGTTTGCTGCACCCATCAACCCGTCATCTACATTAAGTATTTATCCTAATGCTAAACCTTCCCTACCCCCCTATCTCCTGACAGGTCTTGGTGTGTGATGTTCCCCTTCCAATGTCCATGTGTTTTCATTGTTCAACTCCCACTTATGAGTGAGAACATGTAGTATCTGGTTTTCTGTTCCTGTGTTAGTCTGTTAAGAATGATGGTTTCCAGATTCATACATGTCCCTGCAAAGGACATAAACTCATCCTTTTAAGGGCTGCACAGTATTCCATGGTATATATGTGCCATATTTTCTTTATCCAGTCTATCATTGATGGGCATTTGGGTTGGTTCCAAGTCTTTGCTATTGTGAACAGTACTGCAATAAACATACATGTGCATGTGTCTTTATAGTAGAATGATTTATAATCCTTTGGGTATATACCCAGTAATGGGATTGCTGGGTCAAATGATATTTCTCATTCTAGATCCTTGAGACACACTCGATCTAAGATATAACTGAATTCCCCAACCAACACCAGAAGTAGGGCAAGGAAATGCTGGTGTTTCCCATGCAGACACCACAGAGATGGGCTCAGCTCTCCTGTGTCTGCTTACGCACTGTCTTTAATGGGTGTAGTCTGAAGGAGGTAAACATTGTGTAGTAGTAGTCTGTGTTTGTACAGGAGGCACTCACCAATATCTGTACCGAGTCCTTCCCTTCTCCCTGTTGCTGCTGGAGTAGAAAGTTCCCCAGGCTGCAGAAAGCAAGAAAGAAAATGAGAAGGCATGAGATTGAAGCAAATTGACAGAGAATATACTAAGTTAAAACAATGGAGAGTGGTGTGGGGCAATTGCTTGCCTCACCAGGACCTTACAGAAAAACAGCAATGTTCTAAAGATCTAAGACCTTTCTTTATTGAGGTACAACTTGGAATATTGGTACAGGTGCAAGGCATTGAGGCTTTTACTCCTGTCTTCATTACAAAATAGCACAGAAGTTAATGGAATGGGCACTAGAGGAGAAATTCTTGTGTTAAAGGAACACTTGTAATTGCAAGACAGTGTGGTATTTTTATAGAGATAGTAAGATGAACAAATGAAAAGAGAGAGCTGAAAACTGATATATATATATATACACACATGCACACACACACACATATATATATGCAAATAATTCATAAGAAAATATTTTTGGAGGATTTTCAAGAAATATTTCAGGATATTGAGTATCCATCAGGGGAAAAGATATCTACCTATAAATGCATGTTACACACAAAAACAGTTCTACAAAGATCATAAACCTAAGTATAAAATATTCAATGCAAAATTTAAAACCTTAGGGAAATAATGTCATGACCATGAGGCAGGGTAAGAATTCCTAAACTACACCAAGAAAGTATTTGTCCTATAAGATAAAGGTATTGTAGCAGAGTTGATATGTGTGAAGACTCTGGAGACAGATTGAATCAAGATGAAGTTTATTCTATTCCTTTCCTGTCGGGCTTTAGCTCAGATTCAGAACTAAACCATGGAAGAGGTAATAGTGCCCACTGCTTGAGTGGTGAGGATTGAATGAACTAATAATACATAAAGTATTTAGGCTAATAGTAGGTCTTTAACAAACACTGTCAGTATTTACTAATACTGACAGCTTTCTCTAAGTAATGCAAGCACTATTATTTGCAGCAACTGAAAAATGCCTCATTATTTTATGTCACTATGAAAGCAAATCTATTGAAAAACTGTAACTTCCTATCACTTATTTTTATTTCATATTTAAATAATTAAAAACATTGAATTAAAAACATACTGAAAATAATTATTACAAACATACAAATGTTCATATTTGTTTTATATTAGTCCTATGATTATATGTAGATACATGTTTTATATTACACATATGATTATATGAGATGAGAAATACAAGCAAAACACACTAACATAAGTATCCTAAAATTTTTCTCATTCAGACCAAACTCTTCTGAATCACTTCTCAATACATCTTAACCAGAATTTTTCTTACATTATCAACATCTCTGCTAATCAGAAGCTTTGCTGATGTGCATTTCTTAGGAGTATCCTGTACTACTAGTGTCCGATTATTTTTCCAACCTGCTCATGGCTCCTTAGCAGGTTTTCAGGCTGACAATATCACTAGAATGTGACTATGGAAGGTTTTTACACCAAGTTCACATGTGTGCCAATAAGGGCAATCACAATTTGACTGCTGTCTGGCCAACAGTGTTTTCGGAGTATCAAGTTCTTTATGCATTCTATTTGAAAGATGTGAAAATGTGGGCTCACACCTGTAATCCCAGCACTTTGGGAGGTCAAGGTGGGCAGATTACTTGAGGTCAGGAGTTAGAGACCAGCCTGGCCAATATGGTAAAACCTCATCTCTACCAAAACTACAGAAATAAGCTGTATATGATGGCACATGCCTGTAAAAAAAGAAAACACAGCTGAAAAATAGACATATGTGTACATGATCAAATATTTTATAAGTCAGTGAAAGGGAATAGATGAATTTTTATAAAATTGTCTTAGAAAATAGAATATCCTTTTAGGGAAATTAAAACCTGACATTTGGCCTCACCTTATACATGAAGTTAATTCCAGGTGAATCATAGGCCAAAATATAAAAATATTTAATGCAGTCTATAGAAAACAATTTAGGAAAATATCTTCACGACCATAAAGCCGGGTAAGAGTCCTGCAACTAACCCTAGAAAGTATTTACTATGTATGAGAATACACATTGGAACATAGCATATATGAGCTAGGCCTCTGGACATAGACTGAGTCAAGCTCAGATTCCTCTACATCTTTCCTTCAGAGTGTTTGGATCAGATTCAGTGTTGGACTATGGGAATGGTAATAGCGCCTACTTCTTGAATGTTGGCCGGATTATATGAACTAATAACATTTAAAGCACATAGTGTAAGCTAACTAGTATAACAGCTTTTTCTAATTGTGAGATGTATCACTGAATCAACTCAAAGATAAAATTGTCAGAGTGGGTGAAAAAGCAAGGCACAACTGTATGTTGTCATAAGAAATCCACTTTAAATATTATCATACATATGATTTTAAAGTAAATGAATGCAATAAAATATATCCTGCTAACACTAATTATAAAAATAGCTGGAATAACAATATTAATATCAGACAGAGTAGATTCTGAATCAAGGAAGACTATCAGGGATAACAAGCTGCTGCCCAGTCCATGGTGGGAGTGGTTTAGAGGGAGAAATTCATGCCCACTGTGTTAACTGAGCTTGTGCTGAGGCATGCAGGGATGTTTCTACAGGTTCTTTCCATCATGGACTATTGAAGGTAGACTAGAAAGTCTCTTTTGGAGGAATTCTTTGCTCTAGAAATCAAGAAAGAAAAGGAGGAGGCATGACGTTGAGTGAAATTCCCTGAGAATAAAGTAAAAAAAAATGCAGGAAGTGATACTGAGGGTATTGCCCAATATCTGAAAAAGAGGCTGATCCAAGTAACTTAGGAAATAAGGAGAGATTCTAGCCTAAAGAGCAAGTGATTCGCATGAGCATCTTACTCAGTTGGTATAGTCATTATCCACTACCAATTCTGAAACCACTATGCAAGTATTTTGGGACTCAATGATTACAGAAAGAAGACAAACTGCCTCACTATGAAAGTGGGAATGAGCACACACACTACCCAAATCTTTGTTTCTAATACCATTCACCAAAACAAGCAACTAAGATTCTATGAAAAATGCTTAATACATGGATTGGGCAAAAGAAACAATGCAGTAAGCCTGGAACACCTTAAAATTCTAGCAAGTAAAATAATGTTAAAGAACAATAAAACCAAACAAACAAAATCAAACAGCATGATGTAATTTCAAATTTTACAGGAGCCAAGGGAAAGACCTTTCAATGACTGACACTGAAACCATGAGCAACTAAATATATAAATTAGTATAGTATACAATAAATTATATAATCTTATATAATATCCTATATGATTCAAATGATTAAATAAATATGTAATGCATTATGGAGACCAGAAAAATTGCCCATGGAAAATAAACATGCCTACAAGTACTGCCATAAAAAGTTGAAGCATAATTTCCCACTTTGTTAAGTATGTTTTATATTTAGTGACTTAAAAAAAGGGCAACATGGTAAAGGGAAAACAGATTATTATTATTATTTCTGAGACGGAATCTTGCTCTGTCGCCCAGGCTGGAGTGCAGTGGCAGGATCTGGGCTCACTGCAACCTCTGCCTTTCAGGTTCAAACAATTCTCTGCCTCAGCCTCTGAAGTAGCTGGGATTACAGGTGCCTGCCACCATGCCCAGCCTATTTTTGTGTTTTTAGTAGAAGGGATTTCACTATCTTGATCAGGCTGGTCTTGAACTCCTGACATTGTGATCTACCCACCTTGGCCTTCCAAAGTGCTGGGGTTACATGTGTAAGCCACCATGCCTGACCAAGAAATAGATTAATTTTATATTGGGAAAAAGACCTAAACTACCTCATACAGGTGATCAACCTAATGTCACTAATTTCAAAGCATGTCAATAGTACTTCCCCTTGGTGTAGAATTTACCATCTGTGGTCTTCCTTACCTAAACCTACATCAGTCTTATCATGAGAAAAACATAAATAATGAATCCCAAATGTGGATAAATATCACAAAAAACAAAAAGTCCTGAGAAACTGGCATAGTTAAAAGGAGCACAAAGAGGCGTGATATCTGAATGTGATATAGTATCCTGGATACGATTCTGGAACAGAAAATGGATACTAAATATTAAATCAGTGAACAACTAATGTACAGTTGTTAGTGAATGAAACTGCATAATATTGGTATGATAATTGTGAAAAATATCCCACACAATATAAAGTGAATAATAAGGAAAACCGTGTGTTGGGTATGTGTGTATGTGTATATATAAACACTCTGTACTGACTTCCAAGTGTTCTCTAAACTTAAAATTATTCTAGAATAGAAAAGTTATTTTCTGTTTTTCTTAATCTACTCACAAGATGACGGAATATTATCCATACTGTTGATACACCAATATGCCATGTATATATCTCCCCAGTTCCATTCTCTCTTTTACCCTGGTGAATGTTACTATGATGTTGAATTCCCTTTTTTATCATGACTACATTCTTATTATTTTCTAAATGTGTATTTCTAAATAATATATTGTTTAGATTTTTTTCTTCAAAGTTAGTTAAATATGCATATATATTAATGTATAATCTTAGTCAAATTATGAACAAATATAACAAATCCATATTGTGATACATTCTGCAAAATACCCAACAAGTTCTTTTCACAAGGGTCGAGGTCAGCAAAATAAGTAAAGGCTGAGAAAATGATGCAGATTGGACAGGATCTGATACGGCAGACAGGTCCTAAGATGCGTCCCAACGATCCACACCTCTAGATATGCAAAACCCTATCCTAATACCCTCCCCATGAGGACTAAACATGCCATACCACATGTATAAACAAATAAAAAAAGGGGCAAAGTGGTTTGTAAGACAGATTTTATCAAACAATGAAGGACAATGATACCTGAGACACAGAGACAGTAACATGAACCCCACTTTTGCCTGAAGACAGTGCTTTGGAAGAATTTCCAGGCTGTGGTGTGGTATGGACTTTGGAAGATGCTCTCAGTTGAGAAGATGGAACTGAGAGATGAGAACAGATTGGCTACATTTTATGAAGCCATTCTCCACATTCAGTGGTAAGAATGGGAGGCAACATCCATGCCAGCATCCACACAGGCACAACTGCTGTTGCCATCATTATTCACTGAAATATGGATCACAAAAGTACAGGAGCAATTCAGAAACAAAGGCAAAGCACAAAGAAAAGTCATTTGAATGAATATTTAATAACGCATGGAGACTGAGGCCTTTAAATCTTGCACCAAAACCAAGACTAAGAAATAAGCATTAGAGGTGAAGTAAATAATGTGTATAAGGTGAACGAACCACCCATGTTGACACAAAACTACCTTTCCTATATTATTTTCATACATGTGGCTGATAAACTCACTATATTATAAAATAATGAAAGTAGAGCTTTCAATTTAAAAGAGCAGAACACAATTATCTTTAAAGTAAGAATTAAACAAAAATATTTTACCTCTATTTGTTTCCCTATAAAACCTCCAGTTTCCTTTAAATTTGGAAAAAAGTTTGTCTTTGTTCTTCACTATACAAATTCCACTGTTTAGTTTGCATGGAGTATAGAGTTGGTCTTTATATGCAGTGAAATAAAGTTAAATGGTGTCAGGCTACAATACAATAGATGAGGGGTTGTTATTGTTGTTACCAAAATCTGTCATTGAAATTCTTTGTATACAGCACTGAAGCCCAGAGACCTTGACTGCAGCCCTAACTGGCAAATCAAATGCCCATCTACTGATTTAGAGTACTTGTAAAATATCAGTGTTCACAAGCTATTGGTTGCTCACATCTCATAAATCTTGAACAAATGTCCCTCATGTCCCTAAAAGAACTTTAGAACATTATATTGATTGTTACCTTACTTGTACAGTAGACATATGTTATTGAGTCTCAGCAACTTATTTTGTATGAATGCTTCATTCACAAGAGGATGTGCTGTTCTCTACATGGTCATGTGCATTAAGGCACTCCCCACTGCAAGCTCTGAATAAATTCTAGTCTGTTTGTTCACGTCCTGCTAAATGATATCTGGAAATGAGGCTTTCTGAGATATCTGAGGCATGAACACCTACCTTTGATAAACTGGTTACTGATGTTAAACTGGTGACTGAAAAATGTGAAATATGATGAGGAAGATGAAAGAGAATGAGAGTCCCTGGGAACTTGAAGGAATCTTCCTGAAGCAGGAAGATTGTACCTGTGTTCAAGTTGGTATACAGATATGGAAAGATGCAGCTAGGCATGGTGGCTCATGCCTGTAATCCCCCACTGTGGGAGACCAAGGCAGGTGGATGACGAGGTCAGGAATTCAAGACCAGCTTGGCCAAGATGGTCAAACCCTGTCTCTATTAAAAATACAAAAATTAGCTAGGCATGGTGGTAGGCTCCTATAATCCCAGCTATTTGTGAGGCTGAGGCAGAAAACTGCTTGAACCTGGGAGGCAGAGGCTGCAGTGAACCAAGATCGCACCACTGCACTCCAGCCTGGGCGACAGAGTGAGGCTTCATCTGCAAAAAAAAAAAAAAAAAAAGGAAAGATGCTTTGCTTTGCTATTCATTCTTTACATGCCCTTTCATCTTCTGAGCCAAAGGTATTCTGTTCATGTTCTGGAATTTTTTTGTATCAAAGTGATACTTTTGGCCAGGTATGGTGGCTCATGCCTGTAATCCCAGCACTTTGGGAGGCTGTGGGCGGGCAGATTATGAGCTCAGGAGATCAAGACCATCCTGGTCAACATGGTGAAACCCTGTTTCTACTAAAAATACAAAAAAAATTAGCTGGGTGTGGTGGTGCGCACCTGTAGTCCCAGCTACTCGGGAAGCTGAGGCAGGAGAATCGCTTGAACCCAGGAAGTGACGGCTGCGGTGAGCTGAGATTGCACCATTGCACTCCAGACTGGGCAACAAGAGCAAAACTCCATCTAAAAAAAAAAAAAGTGATACTTTTTTTAAGAAGATTTTTCCATGAAATAGTTTTAAGTATACAAAAAGATGCACTGATAGTACAAAGAGTTCTTTATGTCCTTGAGTTACCAGCAGCATAACATATAACCATGAATCTAGGAAAATATGGAAAAACTCTATGCTTCAATAAATAGTTTTATACCAATTATTTTTATAAATATAAATATTAAAAAGTCTATGCTTCAATAGTTTTCTACCAGTTATTTATAAAAATTATTTTTTATAATTTTTATTAATTTTTATATATTTATAAAATTATTTTTTATAAATAATTGGTACAAAACTATTGAAGCATAGACTTCTTTCATATTTGACTAGGCTTTGCAGTAATGTCATTTTTCTTTAGAGGATACACTGCATTTACTGTCAGGTATATTACTTATTTATTGTTGTATAATAAATTATCACACACTAAGTGGCTCTAAATCACACACGCATTACTCACAGTTTTTCTGGATCATGAATCCAGATAGAGATGATGGCCAAGGATGAGATCTCAAGTGAAGGTTCAGCTGGGGAAGGATCCTCTTCCAACCTCATGTGATTGTTGTTAGGGGTCAATGCCCTGTGTTAGTTGAGATGACTTCATTGGTGAATTATTCCCAACCTTTAAATAATTAATAACAATCTATCACAAATTCTTCATACAACTTGAACAACTACAAAATAAGTGGAGGAGAGATCACTTCTCAATATATACTGAGTCAGTTTATATTAATACTACAACTAAAGCAAGTCATTTCAAGGAAAAAAAATAAGACCAATATGTCTTGTAACTGTAAAAGCAAACATCCTCAAGAAAATGCTAGCAAAACAAATCAGCAAATGTAAAAAGAATTATACACCATCACCAAAGGTATTTGTCACAGGAATGCAAATTTGGTTCGACATATAAAATAATTAGTGTCATGCCCTATATTAATAAAATAAAAAATGAAAGCCACATGATCATCTACAAGATGCAGAAAAAGCACTTGACAAGTCAAAAATCTATTCATGATAACAATACAGAGCAAATATGCCAATAAGGAAACTTTCTTTAAAGGACATCCATGTCATCATATGCTATATACTCACATGTCATAATTTATCTAACAGGCTCAATATTTTCTCCAAGACTATAAACAAGACAAGGATGTTCACTCTTCACACTTGCTTTCAACATTATAGTGGAGGATGTAGATAGGTTAATTAGCCTAGAAAAGTAAACACAAGTTTAATATTACTAAGTGTCAATATTTTCCAAATTGACATATAGATATTACAATCCCTATAAAAATGTGAGGTAACATTTTTTTCTAACTGGGCAAGCTAATTTTAAAATTCAGGTGTAATGCAATACAATATAATGCCAAGCAGCCAAAAGAAATTTCAAATGAAAAGCAGAGTTCACAGTATAGACTCATATATCCTAATTTCAATAGTTATTACAAAGCAATCAAAATAAAGATTTGTGGTACTAGTATAAACACAGACATACAGATTGATACGGTTTGGCTGTGTCCCCACTCAAATCTCATCTCAAATTGTAATACCTTTGTGTCAGGGGAGGGATTTGCTGGGAGATAATTGAATCATGAGAGTGAACTTCCCCCTTCCTGTTCTCACAACAGTGAGTTCTCACAAGATCTGATGGTTTAAAGTGTGTGGCAGTTCCTCACTGGCTTTCTCTCTTCTGCCACCATGTAAGACGTGCTTTGCTTCCCTTTCATCTTCTGCCATGATTTTAAGTTTCCTGAGGCCTCCCCAAGTATGTGGAACTGTGAGTCAAATAAATCTTTTTTTTTTTTAATTACCCAGTCTCAGGTAGTTATTTATAGCAGAGTGAAAACAAACTAATAAACAGATCAAAGGAATACAATGGAATTGAATGTCCAAAAATTAACCTTTATCTTTATAATCAAATAATTTTACAAGGTTGCCAAGTCAATTCAATATTGAAAATATTTTCACACCAAATGTTGTTAGGACAATTGAATATCCACAAGCAAGTTGAACTTCTCTCTCACAACATACACATAATTGGCTCAAAATGATCATGTACCCAAATATAAGAGCTAAAGAAAACAAATCTAGAATACAGAAATACAGAAATAGGTGTTTGTGTTCTTAGGTTAAACAATAGAATGTAGAAATATAGAGTATAGAAATACAGAATATGTATAGAATATAGAAATACATATTTGTGTTCTTAGGTTAAACAATAATTTCTCTTATTTCTATGATATGACAGCTAAAGTAGAAGAAAATCTTCATAATCATTTAACAAAAAAGGGTCTATTATCCACAAAATACACACACAAAAAATTTACAACTCAAAGATAAAAAGGCAAATATCACAATCAACTTGGCAAATTATTTGAATAGACATTTCCCCAAAGATGCTATAGTCATGTCAACTAAGCATACGATGCGAGGCCCAAAGTCTTTTGTCATAAGGAAATGTAAATCTAAACAACCATGAGATACATTTTACAAATCTAAAGCGTGGGATACTGCAGGAAAAAAAAAGCAAATTAAAAAAGGTGAAATGATGTGTATGATTCCAGTTATGTAACATCCTGGAAAGTGAAAAAGTATAGAGACAAATACTTGGTATTTACTGGGGGCTCAGAAAAGAGGCAGGTCAAACTGGTGAGGTACAGCAGATTTCCTCTGGGAAGTGAAATCATACTGGTATCATACTGTAATGATAAATACATAATTATATCTTACAAATGCTAAATAACTTTGTAATATAAAAAAGCAAATTAAAAACCTTATACAGTAGGTAGGAGATAGCGTGGGACAATGGACATAATAAAACTGTACACTTCAGTGAAATAACTTCACTGAAGGGAGTGGGGAAATAGCAACTAACCCAAGTAACTTAGCAAATAAGTGGATATTCTGAATCTAAAGAGTGAAGATTCATCCATAAGTACTTAGTTGGTAGAGTTCTTTCTCAGGGCAGTATACATTTCCAATTCTGAAACCACTATACATGTCTTTTGGATTAAGTGATGAAGTAACAGAACCATCTTTATCACCATAAAAGTGGTAGGCTACATACAAGTAAGTGGGAATAGATGCACTGATTCATATAGTACTGGATTAGATCCAATACTGGAGCTGCAGCATTATTAGGAATTCATGTTTAACAAAGATATGTACAGATACATGATAAAATATTTATACATATATGTGTATGTGTGTATACACACACAAACACATACACACATATATGAATGTGTGTATCCCCATACATGGGAAGCAGAAGTGTGGACTTTTCTCTGTCAGCAGACAAGTTCAGGAATCAATAGAGATGCCCCAGGAGCACTGAATATACCTAGGTCCAAGATCTCCATTTCTAATTAAAATTTCCAATAAAAATAACTAGGACTCTGAAAAAAATGGCTAATATTAGGCTTGCAAGGGAATTAACACAATTAGGCTGAGCACCTAGTAGTTTCAGAAGACAATAAAATGCAAACCACTAACCAACCACATAACAATATCAAAGCTTAATTATGGTGGTGTTTCACAATGACAGAGGATCCAAAGAAAAGACCTTCCAATAGCCAACAGTGGAAAAATTTGAACAATCAAATAAATGAAGTAGTAGATGTAAAGAGTAAAATAAATATTCACGTTTGTGCACTGATATAAAAATGATTGCACAAAATAACTATTATTGGAAAAGAACAGACATATGTTCAGGGTGAGTGTTCCAGAAACTTTGGTAGACACTCTACTCATAACATGGAGCATGTTTTGTTTTTTTTTTCCACCCCCCTCCCCGAGGTGGCAGATTGGAGGCTTTGTGAGTGTGCCCCACCTGCTTGGAAACAGCAAAATAGTATGTAAAGATATACACTGTGAATTTTTATCCAACAAACACAGGAACTCAACAGAAAAATCGAAAGGAGAGACAGGCAGCAATTTGCCCCAAGTATCAGATGGGGAGCTGAGTATCCAGAGTGTGAAAGGGGGATATTATCTTTACTCTACCCAACACTAGAGCTGACTTAGACAGGAGGGGAACACGAAAGAAGGAGTGGTACCTGGATGTGCTGTGTGTGACATTCCCAGATTCCAGCAGGGAAAGAAGGACGATATTCTAAATCCTAATTCATAGGTGACCTTGCAGAAATCAGCCAGGCAATCTAGGCAGTGGTCACATGTTGGGAGAAGCTCCCAACTGAGAAATGCAATTTAATATTGAGTGGAGTATGAATCTTCCAGTTACAAAACCAAGGGACAAGCAGGAAGCATTCTCTTGCCAGGACCATAGGAGCTGGTTACTCCTGCTCCACGTGCCAAATCAAGAGGGGTGTGGCCTGAGAGCCACTATTTCATTTTCAGTCTCCACTTAAAAGTCTTGCGACCTGGGGTGGATTTGTGTTCTGAACATGGACTGTCTGGGACCTAGCTGGCTGTTGTGGCTTTTCATCAGCAGAAATCTGCCTGGATGAAACCTGCTGTGTAAAGGGCATGGGGAGCTGGGCCAGTCTACCTGCCATCAACCGTCTGGCCCTCTCTCTCCATGGGGACTCTTTTGAAGCACAGGAGGTCCTGCTTCTCACTGGAACTATCCCAGTGGCCAGAGAACTATCCACCAACCCCTATTGAAACTGCTGCTTGTGTCCACACAGTATGGACTTTTCTAACCTAGCTTTGCCCCTCTACCTGCCCTGGTAGCAGAACAGGAACAGGGACTTTTAGGTGATAGGTCTCTGCCCATCATCTGATTGCTTCCCCTGGGTAACAACGGCTCAGCATAAATCCCAGTACTGTGACTGCAGCTGGTTCTCCTGCAAGTGCCATCTCCTAGCCGGAGGTCAACCAACACAATTACAGCCATTACAACATCTGTTGGCCCAGTAACACAGTGCTTGAGGAGAAAACTTTTGCATGACCTCAGCTAATACTATTGCTCACACAACCCTGGCTACAAGGGAGCCTTGTACCTGCTCATGTACCCAGTACATTACTACTACAGCTGACAGTTGAGAAATACACTCCAGTAATATTTATAACCAACAAAATCTAACAGTGCCTATGCCAGTCCTCTGCCAACCCCATCAGAGCTGGTGCTTGTACCTGCCACTAGAGACAAAAGGAAAGGTCGACCTACTCCAACTCTACCCAACAACACCTACTCTGGAGCTAAGAGTGAAGCCTAAGCCACTGTATGTCCTATGGACCAGTCCATGCTCTAAGGCATCAGAGAGCTTCTCCAGATGGCTGACTAGAGATGTCAGTCATCAATTCTCCTCAGAACTAAAACCAACATTACAGGTGAATAATCATAGATGAAATGCAGTGTTAAGGAAAAGTGCTAGAGCCTATCACAAAGTTTCCTGGAGGAATCCATGACACAAAAAAAGAACAAAAAGCTGGCAGAGATCACACCCTGAGAGAATGAGTCTTCTGTGGAAAGGGTAAGTACTTTCAGCCTCTCTAGTCCTTGCAGCAGACTTTTGGTATCTGAACTCAAGGAGAGCTTCTTTGCCCTCCTGGGCCCAAATACTGGAGTGGGCTGCAGTTTGAGGGCTTCTTCAGGGCATTATACTGAGCTACCAGCTCACGTAAGGTCCCTTCCTTTCTGGAACTTAGCTGTAGTAGTGGACACCATACTGGGTATGCACTCACTGTGGGACTTTGTTCTGCTCAGGGACCTCCAACCCTTCTGTCTTTAACATCACTGGATCCCTTGCAGACATTCCTTGATATGATGAGATCACATCAAATATCTTCTCAGGCTACAGTGAAATAAAACTAGAAATTAATTCCAAGAGAACTCCTGAAAGCATATGAATACATGGAAATTAAGCAACCTGATGGAAATTTTATTTTTTCAATTAATGATTACAGTGACATAAAACATCTGGGATACGACAAAAGCAGTACTGAGAGGGAAGTTTATAGTGCTAACTGTCTACGTCAGAAAGTCATAAAGATCATGAATTGATATCCTAACATCACAAGTCAAAGAACTATAAAAGAAGAACAACCAAATCCAAAACTATCACAAGAAAAGTAATAACAAAGATCAGAGAAGAATTAATAAAATTGAAGCCCCTAAAATAATACCAAAGATCAATGAAATGAAAAGCTGATTACTTCAAAAGATAAACAACTCTAACAGACTACTAGAGTAACTGAGACAAGACAGATGATTCAAATAAGCTCAATGAGAAATGAAAATGGAGACATTACAATTGATACCACATAAATACAAAACATTATCTGAGTAGTGATACCTCTATGCACAAAAAGTAGAATATTTAGAAGAAATAAACAAATTCCTAAAAACATACAACCACCCCACCAAGGTTAAATCAGGAAGAAATCATATCCTGAAAAAACCATCAATCAGTAGTGAGATAAAATCAATAATAAGTAACTGTCCAACAAAAAAGCCCAGGACCAGAGAGAGAGACACAGACAAATGCTACCCAGATGTTTAAGGAAGAACTGATATCATTTCTACTGAAAGTATTCTAAAAGATGAAGAGGGAGAGAGATCCAAGATGGCCGATTAGCAACAGCTCAGGAATGTAGCTCCCAGTGAAAGCGCAGAGAACGAGTGGACGCCGCACTTTCCGACGAATTTTTGTTGCCCACAGACCGGGAGATTCCCGGCAGAGGAGC
>CAUYQU010031462.1:0-12821 GCA_963574635.1 Cheracebus regulus
ATGAATCTGCTATTTGCCTGAAGTAAAGACTTATTTTTGGTAAGATGAATATAGTGGCTTCAGTTGATATATATAAGAGATGAGATCCAGGCAAGTGAGTGAGGGAACAGAAGTAGTTGTATTTCTAGGGAAAGAAAGAACGGAAAAAGAAAGAAAGAGAGAGAGAGAGAGAAAGTAAGAAAGAGGAAAGAAAGTGTCGACTACCTGAGTCATACCCGGCCTCTTCCATCAGCTAGTGGTGTGATCATTCTGAGGCTCACTTTCCACATCTGTAAAATAAGATTGATAATAGTAGCTTCCTAATTGGGTTGTTTTGAAAATAACATAGGAAAAACAGTAGAAAGTGCTTAGAACAATGCCTGGCACACAGTCAGTTTCTAACAAGTGCTAACCTAAGTATTATTGTTACTATTATTTTTATTAATCTCTTTCTTTGAAATGAAGAAAGATTTAAGCTAGACCAGGCATGACTCCTGCTCTGTTTTATCTGCTTGGTTACATCCTAGGCATGCACCAGCATAAGCTTAGCACTCACAAACACAGGTACTGAAAACAAGGTCCTGAAAACTCATTGTATGTAATATCCCATGTCTAGATCCATGCTTCTGCACTGCCTGTCTGCTAGAATTAAATGTGTGTATGTTTATAAACACACTTATATATGTGTCTCCATGTATGCACAAATATATGTATGCATATATTGCATATGGTAGAAGTGATAAAAGACTATGAATAGTAAACTGGCACTAAAATATTGTTTCAGAGGTACTATAACTTTTATAAAACTGTTTCCACTTCATAACTTTTGTGTTTTGTGTGTGTACATAGACTTTGACTCCCAGGAAGAGACTTACCTATTTGAATTCTGGTTTGGAAAGCAGTTCCTATTACCGTATATTGATCCTGTAGCTCCTCCCCTCTCATCCCCTCTTCTCCTGTCCTTTCTTTTTTCCCTTCCTTTCTCTTGAGTCCTAGGAAGCAGATGAGCCTTCTGCTCCCCTTGTCTGCCCCACTAAGTGTGTTCCTTGCTTTTTGGAGCCTGGATGAAGTCACATGACTAGAATGCCATCTCTAATCTCAATTTCCATTCATATACTGGATTTTGTTAACTGCTTTTTAAATAAAAATACAGCATGATGCTAATGTACTAAGGAGTTCCAGGGATAGCCATATAATTTCAAAACGATACTGATTTTGTTTATATGCAGCATAATCTTTTACAGTCCTTAGTCTTTATTTGAAGCATTGCAAAGTGGATTTTTATGAAAGGTATTATAAAGGACTCCTTGTTTCTTCATAACAGATCTGAACGTTAACTGATCAGAGTTCAGATAAATAGTCTTTACTCTCCATTAAAATATTAAAAAGCCTTTGGTAAGAAACTGGCATAAAGATCCTTCATTCTTGTTTAATGAACACTTGTTGGCAAGTATAACACTTTAATAGCTTTGCAGAATGAATTTTGTGTGTGCATCCTCCATTTCCCTGTCAGACACTTGTCCAGGTGCTGGAAATTTATTGGGGGAAGCATATTTTTACTCATTAGTTTTGTATTTGATTACAGAATAGTAAAATATGAACCACCAAGTCCCCGAGGCATAGCTGTGTACATTGAGATTAGTAATTGCATGTCATCGTGTTTTCCATTGGAATTTATATGGACAGATAGGATAGGTGCTTCTTAAGTAGGTTTAAAAGCAAAGCAAATTTGTATTTAATCTTTTTTGCAGCTATAGTTTCTCTAATGGAGAAAAGGTTAGGCTACATCATATATTTTAAACGTAGTTTTAATTTATTTTTTTTCTCTTTTCTATTTTTTTCTTCATAGTTGAAGCATATCAGATTTTCATGCTAACCACTACTAAAAAAAATCAGTGCCTATAAGAATGATATGATAGAAAACCTGTCAACAGAGACCAGTTTTGCCCACATTCCAGCAAGCACAATGAGAAGGGATGATTATAGGTGTAGACAAGCCTCACCATTCAAACAGGGAGCTTAAATACAAAACAGAAATTACAGGTTGATCTTCAAGATACATCTTTTTTTATCTAGAAAGTTGAGTATTTTTAATATGAAGATTGTACTTTTCCCCTTAAACAAGTTATGTGTTTGGAGGCTGAGGTTTTAAGTTTTTGTAGTTACGCTTGCAAAGAGAAATTACCATTTTGTTGTTTTGCGATATAATGATAATAAAAGAGCTGCATTAAATAAGTGATTTTGCCTTAGATTGTGCTGTGGTTAAGCAGTGCCAATCATGTTGTGCTCTTTTCTATAGAGATGCTCATAAATGCAATTTCCAAAGCAGAATCTAATGAGGTACTTAATGGTCACAACACTGGCACATTTGATAATTAATGTTCCTTACTGATTTTTTTGCTGATGCTGCATAGTGATAAACAGTGGTATATATTAACTAAACATATTCTTAAACCATTAGTTAAAATAAGAACACAGAAAGAACTTTAATAATGTGGTTTACTATAGAGTGAATGAGCACTTCATGGCATCTTCCTAGGATCAGCAAGAAAACTATCCACAAAGTATTGACTACTCTGAGAAGCAGAAACCCCTTTTTCACATGAAGGGGCATAAGAGATTTTCAGAAATTCATCTGCTTATACTATATCACTGTAATTAAAACTAAGGTATTTCATTTCCAGGGTTCTCAGCTATCAAAAAATAAGATAATGTATTGAGCACCTACTATATGCCAGGCACTTAATATTCTTCATTACATCACCTTAACAGTTCTATATGCAAATTTGCTTATACAAATAATTGTCCCCATTTTAAAGATTAGGTACTGAGACTTAGCAAAGTTAAGGTCACATAGCTTGTTAGTGAGAGAAACCATTTATAAAGAAGGCAGTGGCATATAATGAAAGTGATGTCATTTTATCGAGCATATAAAACCCGAGTTTGAATTCATGGTCTACTATCTATTTTGCAGTTATGTGAAGCACTTAGCCTCCTTCATCCTTGGTTTTCTCATCTATAAAATGAGGATAATAATACCTTATAGTGAGTAAGGTTAGAAATCATAACTGTAATACAGCTTGGGATATGACGTGAAGACATTAAATGATCACAAAATGGTAGTTCTTTCCCCCCAAATACACATACGAACACACACACACACACACACACACAGAAAGAGAGAGAGACAGAGACAGAAGGAGAGAGAGAGAGAGAGAATGAGGAGAGAGAGAAAGAGACTCTCTCTCTATGCTTTGAAAGAATTCAGCAAGTGGAATTGGAAGACAGGTATCACTGCCTCCAAAGCTCAGGACCTTTCCAATATTCTATTCTGCCTTTTATAAACATGAGTATCAGTGATTCTTTGTCTCACAGCACATAAAGCAAGTTTAAATCATAGTTGATAGATACCTGAGTCTTCAAATGTGACACACAACTTTATGAGTGTTTTTAATAAAAGTACATTAAAGGACTAGTCAACCTCATGACTCTAAACCTGGCTTTGTGTGACCTTTTACAATCATTTATAATAATATTGCAGGAAATTCTGTTGTTCAAAAACACATGCAAAAATCGATTTCTCCTTACCCCCAGTTACTAATGACAGAATCTGATTTGGGGTATGTGAATGTGTGTGTAATTCTTGACATTATATTGAGTGGTTGATTTTAACACACGTTTTAATGGAGAACATGCTAGATAAAAATGTAGAAATGTTTGGGGAAAAAATACATCCTAAAATCTTTACTAGACATTGCTCTTTCAAAAGAAGAGACTAGATACTATAGTTTATAAACTACCAATCTAGTTTTTTCTTAAATTGCATCAATGTTTTATGGCAGATGGATCATGTTTATTTTTTATTGTTGTTGTTTGTAAATTCCCATTGACTTCAAAAGGGGCATGCATGCTAAGAATAGTGTGCATTTCACAGCTGAGATTTAAGGGATTTGAGGGACTCAGAAAAGCTGAGAGATAAATGAAGACTCACAAGGGAGACATAGAAGGGATCAGAACAGCAAAGGGAGGCTCAAGGAGGATTGCAGGGGCTCCGAAGGAGCTGCGAGTGGATCAGGGTAACAAACCGGGGTTAAAGGAGCTCCTAATGGCAGAGGAACAATGAGAGAGAATTAGAATGTCATAGGGTACAAATAAGAAAGAAGATACAAATATGGGCTAACTATCCTAAGAATGCTACCCTCATCTGGACATCTTCATGTGTCCCTGCAGACTAGATCCAGCCCACTTGTAAACTCGTCCCTAGTGCCAGACCATAAATCCAACTGCCTGCTGAATGTCTCTATTGAGTTGGCCATAGACACTTCACGCTCAGTATGCCTAAGCTTGAATTAATCATCTCTTCTTCCCTGCCTGTGGCTTAGGTGTCTGAGCATCTCAGAGAATCACTGTGACTCGTACCTCCTGGTTCTGAATGGTATGCTTGTACCTGGAGTCTCTGCCTGCTTAGCTATTTAAATTGACCCTTTGACTACCGTGTCTGCCTGGCCTTCAGTTTCACCTCTGTTCTATGTTCTGCAGTCCTGCAGGCCATTGCTGGGTCTTGCCCAACCCACATTCCTAGAGAAATTGTATCTGGCTTTCTGTTAGTCTAAGAAAGAAACGTATTCCTTTATTTGATCTTAAAAATGGGTGTTCTAAAGTCCTCCCTCATCCTTGCCTTCTCTATCTAATAAGCCACCAGATTTTATCAATTCTACTTCCAAAATATTTCTCCTATTCTTTTAAATTGCTCACCTTTTTTCTCAACACCATTTCCTATGAATTTATTATTTCTTCAACTCTTGCCTGAAACATTGTCACCATCTCCTACCTGGTTGCCCTGTCTGCACTCTTAATCCCTGCCTCCCACTCTATTTACCTAAATCATGTTCTAAAATATAAATACAGGCATATAAAATTAGTTAATTCAATTAAAAATCTTTCAATGTCTCTCTATTGCCTGTAGGACAAAGTCCAAACTCTTTAGCACAACATATAAATTCCTTCTAAGTCTATTTCCTTCCTTATTTCTTCACCATCACACTCTGCCATTCATTATCTCTTTTCTTACTCCCCAGCCATACTGAGTTACTTGCAGTTTAATGACAGGCCGCGCTTTCACATCTTTGCTCTTCCCTCCATTTGAAATGCCTTCCTTTCAGTCTCCTTTCCTCCCACTGTCATCCTGATGAACAGCTCTTACTTTTCAACATTCAGCTCAGGTGCCATTCGGTTGAGACACTTTCCAAGGCACTCTTCCATTCAACCTCTATAGTCATGGCCAGACATACCCAAGTTATAGTTCCATGGAAGGAAAGGGGCCAGTAGATTCACACAATATAATGGGAATGGCTTAGGGGTCGGGGGACCATACCCAGCTGAAGATGCTGGGGGAAGTGTGGCCCAGCACATTCAGCATGGAATGTTTGGGACAGGCCAATAGCTACAGATGATAGTTCAAATCTGAGAAGAGTCAAATGAAATGCATGGATGTCCTAATAAAGATACGGCGCTCAAAAAAAAAATCCAAAAGCCGTCAATTAAGTAGGTAGATTGTTGGTTGACATGGAAATTTTGTTAGAGAGGGTAGAACTACAGTTCCTATGCTTAGGGGCAGCTGAATTGCTTAATAAAATGGGATCTTGGGCTCAGGAAACAAGACAAACATAACTAGGAATCAGAGGAAAACAAATCTAGAACTAGGCAAAAAGCCAATTGTAAGAAATTGAGGTATTCATTAAAGCATCCATCCAGCAGCAAGTGACTCGATGCTGAGTCCCAGCATGCTGTGGGAGAGTGGCTCCAGATCATGGCATAAGGCCTCCATTTAGGGACTGAGTGGGGCTGGACCCCAGCAGAGAAGAACGTGGCTACAATCTCGCTATGAGGGAGCTGTCAAGCCAGAGCCAGGGAGGGCCTAAAACCCTCCATACTTCAGTTAATATTAATTCTGTCAGGGTGGTGGTTTTTCTTGACATTTGGCCTAATTTTTTCCTTACTTAATTTTATTCAGTGCAATTATTATACCATTATACCTCACTTTTGTTACACCTTTTCATGCTCTTTTTAAGAAAATCTCTCCTTGATATTTGCAGAAAATTGTCGACACATCCCTATTAATTGTTGCTTAGTCAGCCCTCTTTCCAGTTTACGTTACATCCTTAACCTTTCTTTGTATTCCAGGCCATTTGTTACATGAACATTTCCCTAAATCAGTTTTACTCTCATCTTTCTGACATGGTTGTACCCTCATTCAAATGGGGAACTCAGGAGATGGCTCCCTCCGTTTTGTAACCATCACCATGATCAACAGGGCAAACTCACGCAGAAACAGTTCTTTCGTCTGAAAGAGACCTGGCCCCACTCTGTTCCTCTAAAAAATATATCAGAGTCCTGCAAATTATATAATGATCTTCTCACCTGAGATGATAATGAGCACTGAATCCTCCACCTAAGGATTTTTGTTAGATTTTATGGCTTAGCAGTTACATGTCACAGTTTTAGAGCCAGAAAGAGAGGTCTATTCTGGGTCTATTTTTGCTGAATGAGTTTGAGCAAGTTCCTTAATTTCTATAATCCTCAGTTTCTCCCTACCTGTAAGATGGCCATGATATCTAACTTAAAAAGGTGTTGTAAGGAGGAAATATAGGTTAACACTTTGTTACAATGTCACACACATAATAATTGTTCAATAAATGAGTTGGTAATTGTAATGCATGTGGAAAATCTCTCTGATTCAGGTTCTCAATTAGGGTACTTTTTTTTTCTCTTCGGAGTTATCAAAGCTGAAACTCCCTGAGACTGTAATCATTGACAGAACATGTTTTTCAAGCTTTGGGGATTTTAGTCCCTCCAGTTCATTGTTTTCTCCTCTTCGTGTGCCAAGGGAAGGGTTCTCTGCTAGTTTCACCAGCTCTTTAGAAAATTGCCTAGTGTAAAATTCTAGGATGTTTCTGTCACCTTTCAGTTAAGATCTTTGTTGATATGCATCATCCCTGGCTGGAAATTCATGATTAAATATATTTCATAATTGCTACCGATTTCCTTTCCTTCCCAAATCATAGCATAAAATATTCAAAGGATGTTATAGATGAAATCAAAAAGAAATAGATTGCCCAGAAGGTCTTTGAGCATTGATTGACAACCTGCCTGGTTCATACACATCTATCATCTTGTTTCTTGTCACTTTCACACACACATGTGTTACATAAGAGGAAATGGAGAGTCCCTATTTTTAGGTACATTACAAGTAAATTAACTGTAAAAATCGTTGTCTCTTCAGACATTTCCACAATAGGCTCTAAAGGAAGGGGATTTCAAGACTTCTTGGCCACCACATTGTCTCTCCTAGGAGCTTTAAATTTGCAACCAGCAATTCTGGATTTGAATCCAGACTCTACCACTTATGAACTGTGTGATCCTGGGCAAGTTACTTAGCTGTTATAAGCCTCACTTCCATCTATAAAATGGATATAATAATCCCTTCATGGGATAGGTGACCAGGCTTTCTGGTGTGTAGTGTGAATTGGAAAATGGTGGCTCCTTCCTGCTCTTCCCGCCTGCTTCAGGGCCTTGTCAAACCTTCCTAGCTCTTCTGGTTTTTTTCTTCGTGGACAAACCTCTTCTGTTCCATGAAATTATTAATAATGCTCAAGTACATTCAGAGTAAAAACTAAATCCTTGGCTCTTGTGAGGTGTCCAAATACCTTAAGATATCCTTTCTTAATTTCCACCCAAAATGCCTTCTGATTTTAAGCATATTGTCTTATTTAAACGAGCTGCAATCTGATGTTTAGGAAGAAGTGAAAAATAATACGGTGTTAGTTGGTGAGGAAAGTCAGAAACTAATATTTTTATTTTAAATATTAGAAAAAATAGGACCACCTTCTTCTGCCTCCCCCAGCAGAACTTACTATAGTATTTTAAACCTGTATTCAATGACATCAATAAACGATTATGTTAAATTATTTCTGAACCTTCAAAAACTGTTTGTCAGAATTGTTTGGGAAATAACCAAATGATTTCACTTCCTACCCAAGTTCAGTATTTTGTTTTGTTTTACATACTCAGAACATTCAAACCAATTTCCTGAAGCCAGTAAATATCACCAAATTTTCTTTCTCGATTTAATTTACACCTAAACTTGATAAAGCTAGTATTTTGGGGGTTTTTAAATGACCACATAATCTCTATTTTGAAGCTGGTGTGGTTCAGTGCAAAGAGGACTGGGCAGTTCTCAGACAGGTTCAAAGGGTAGTTCCCCCACTTAATGTTCGTGTGACCTTGCGCAAGACTCTGAGTCTTATTCATCTCACCTATGAATGAATGCTCCCACCTGAGCATCCATTCATTCTTTCATTAGTAACTGCAGCACAATGGGCACTGCTCTAGACACTAAGGACACAGCAAAGAACCCCGCACAAAAATCCCTGCTTTCAAGAAGCTTGTATTCTGGGTGGCTAGGTGGACATTAACAAGTAAACGATAAATAATACATAATCGGTACTATGTCCAGTGGTGAAAACCAACATGGAGAAAAATAAAGCAGGGTAAGGGAGACACAGAGTGCTGGGCTGCTGCCGACACTAGGAAGCCAGGTGTTGGGAGAATTACCTAAGAGAATATGGGCAAGAGCTCTTGCAAACTTTGGTTAACGATGAAAAATGGAAGCTGAAATGGTAAAAATGAAGGTAAACTAGACAACAAAAAATACTGATTAAAACCACCACCAGGTGTGGTGGCTCACGCCTATAATCCCAGCACTTTGAGAGGCTGAGGTGGGTGGATCATGAGGTCAGGAGTTCGAGACCAGCCTGACGAACATGGTGAAACCCAGTCTCTACTAAAAATACAAAAATTAGCCAAGTGTGGTGGTGTGCACCTGTAATCCCAGCTACTCAGGAGGCTGAGGCAGGAAAACCTGGGAGGCAGAGGTTGCAGTGAGCAAAGATCATGCCACTGCACTCCAGCCTGGGCAACAGAGCAAGACTCCATCTCAAAAAAGAAAAAAAAAAAAAACACATTCTGAGAGACACTACAATTTCAAGTTTTCATGTGAGCTGAGTGTATTTGCATCCTGTCCCTGTCCCTGATATCGATCATGAGTTCATATGTCACTGCATCCCTCTGCGCCTCAATTTCCTCCTCTGTAAAATAGGAGTAATACAGTATCTCCCTCAGAGAAGGGCACCTAATATTACTATATAATCCTTTCCTATCTAACTATGTGAAATAGTTATTACTTGTAAAAATAACCAACATTCTAGAACTGGGGAGATAAAAGTCCATTTAACCAAGCACAAGGCACGGCTCCCTCCCTTCCCTGACCCTTTGAAGCATCCAAGTAAGATTTCATTGTGTACATTCTGATAGTCAAACTTCTTCACTAAATTTTCAGACCATTGACCCTCTTCACCAGTCTGCAGGCTGTTTTAAACTCAAGTGAATGGAAGTGTTTCTTGTGGTGTTTCAGTTGTGTTGTTGAATGAAATTGAAGTCCCTCCAACAATGATGCAAATAGATTGCTGTAGCCTGGGCAAGTTTCATCCAGCCAAACAGAAGAGAAATAACGTATAGAATTCTTTGGTATGTCCTTCCCTTTTCTGTGGCCTAGTCCCTGTGCCTGTTGTCATGGATGATATTCAGCTGGCAGGTGCTGTCACCTGCCGCTTACGATTACGGAGGTTTTTCAGCCCAGAATGCTTGAGAGCGCTCTCAGAAGAATATTGTCATTCTAAGATTCCATACTTACTTCTTGTGCGATTCATCTCCACTTGAAACCCAACGGAATCCCATTAATTATCACTTCAGGTAGTAAATCCGTTCTCATATGTGAAAGGAATGCTGCAACCAGAGTCCCTCTTTTTGTTTGGGATCGCCAAAGGGTTATTACAGATGGTATTGAACTCATAAGAATAATTTTAGCATTACTGCAACAACAAAGCATTTTGTAAATGTATAACCTTATTTTTCTTAAAAAGCCCTGAATAACTGTGAAGTCACATTGCTGGCTTAAGTGTGATAGCTCTTCTCTCTTTCTCTGTTCCCTCCAACTTTAAAAGCATGTATTCAGTCTCTGGCTTTAAAGTCAAGGCAATCTGCTGATTGACTGTGCTGACATAATTGTGTTAATGACAAGATAGGGAGGCTACATTGTTAGATAGGTCGCTTATCATCACTATTTATTTAGTTCGCTCTGCCAAGTCTGAATTATACTTTTTATACATTGTGGTTAGAGCCAGTCATTTAAAGTGCTTCAGTGTTGAAACAACATTTTTTTTTACAAGTCTTTTTGCTGTAGTTCAAGAGGAAAAAAAGTCTTCTACAGCATCATTAAACAGGGTTCAAAGTAAGTCCTTGCTGAAAGATGTGAAGTTTGAGCTCTTAGGAAATGAAATCTTTGATCTCCAAAATGATTAGCGAAAATATTTTTGTGCACAGTCCCATTTTTATCTCATGTTAAAGAAAACAATACAATTTAATCTACGTTTTACTTTTTATTCTAATGCCTCAAGTCAACCTCTAGAACTGCCCGAAGGCCTTTTGCTCACTGCTGAAGGAAGAAACTGGAGACAGGCCTATCTTTCAAGGCATCAGAGCTATTTGGCTGAGTGCAGAAGGACCTCACTTACATGGTGCCACTATAATATTTTCAAAGGATGGTATTTCAAAAATGCAAAATTCTTTTTTCAGATGACAGTTAGTGGAGAATTAAAATAAAAAAATAAGTGAATAACCATGAGTCATTAGACTGAGCTGTTGAAACAGTAGGCCATCCCCAAGCCATTCTATGAAAATAGGAAGGATGGCCTTTGGGATGAGAAAGATCAACAAATGTTAGGATCATTAGCACACAGGCTGAGTGCTAGATTGGCCTGCTGAAAAATGATGGGAGAGTGGAATGGTTATACTGAATGCTCCAATTATCCTCACGTACATACAACTGACTTCCATCCTTGTCTTGTCTTTGATTTTGCTTGATTTCAATGCATTTTTAAAGCCATATTTATTTAATTTAGTAGGTGCCAGCCACTGTTCTGGGCTCTGGAGTATGATAATGAACTAACCCAAGCCCCTGTCCACACAAAGCTTCTAGTCTTCATAAGAGACACATGTGCATTCTTGTACATGAATCCTATGCTCTTAGACTAGAATTTTTCTAGGATATACCTAGGGATATAATTCTGAATTATACAATAAACTCATCTTCTGTATTATGAATATAGCCATATTTCACCTCTGAGTGGTTATGCTAATTAACACACCAGTCCCCAACCCTTTTAGCACCAGGGACTGGTTTCATGCAAGACAGTTTTGCCCAGGATCCGCAGGTGAGGGATGGTTTCTGTTTGATTCAAGCACAGTACATTTATTGTGCATGTTATTTCTATTATTACATTGTAACATAATAAAATAATTGTACAACTTATAATAATTATACAACTCACCATAATGTAGAATCAGTGGGAGCCCTGAGCTTGTTTTCCTGCAACTAGATGGTCCCATGTTGGGGTGATGGAAGACAGTGACAAATCATCAGACATTAGATTCTCATAGGTAGCATGCAACCTAGATTCCTCATATGCGCAGTTCACAATAGAGTTCACATTCCTATGAGAATCTAATGCTGCTGCTGATGTGACAGGAGGTGAAGCTCAAGTGGCATTGGGAATGATGAGAAGTGGCCGTAAATATAGATGAAGCTTTGCTTCCTTGCCTGCTCACCTCCTGCTGTGCAGCCCTGCTCCTAACAGGCCATGCTCAGGGGTTGGGGACCCCTGAATTAACATATATGAGAGTTCCCACTGATCTCACCTTGGTATTTCCAGACTCTGATTTTGCCAATCTAATAGGTGAGAAATTTTATGTTATTATAAATTAAATTTGCGTTTTGTGACTACTAGGGAAGTTGAGCATATTTACTGTTCAGCCTCTCAGTTTGTTGCTGGTTGTTGGCCACTCTATTTCCTCTTTTGCTTGTGTATGGCACCTGCTTGTTCTGGTTTTTCACTTGTTTATTTTTAAGTATAGATTCTTATCTTTTTCATTGTATTGTTAGTTTTCATACATTCAGATAATAATGCTTTGTCAACTATGTGTTGCAAATAATTTCACCATCAGTGTTTTTCTTTTTTTCTTTATAGTATCATTTGCTAGACAGAAGTGTTTTTTGTTTTTGTTTTGTGAGACAGGCTTTCACTCTGCCACACAAACTCGTGGTGCAATCATGGCTTGATCTCCTGTAGCCTTGACCTCCCAGGCTCAAGGAATCCTCCCATGTCAGCCTCCTGAGTAGCTGGGGCTACAGGTACATGCCACCGTTCCCAGCTTATTTTTGCATTTTTTGTAAAGACAGGGTCTCACCATGTTGCCCATGCTGGTCTCAAATTCCTGAGCTCAAATGATCCTCTCACTTTGGTCTCCTAAAATGCTGCAATTACAAGCCTAGCAACCATCCCCCGACTAGGCAGACATTTTTAATATCAAATTTTTTCATTTTTGTATGGTGTTACTATTGAACTGTCTTTTCCTATGCTCAGATCATAAAAAATTCTCTAATTTCTTCTAAAAAAAAAAAATATAGCACACCAGTGGGTCTTGACTCTTTATCCAATTTGCCAATCTGTGTCTTCTGATTGGGGCATTTAGATTCAATGCTAACTCCATCAATCTACCATTGACTTTCTTCACAGAATTGGAAAAAACTACCTTATGCTTCATATGGAACCAAAAAAGAGCCCACATAGCCAAGTCAATCCTAAGCAAAAAAAAAAAAAAAAAAAAAAAAAAAAAAACGGGGGGCAGCACCCGGCGCGCCTTCAAATAAAAAAAATATTGAGACA